>ML253914.1:38765-84738 GCA_005239495.1 Nicotiana undulata
GTCTTCAAAATACAAGATTGGATGTGAGGGTGATCCTGTGTTTGATTTTCTAAATTTTGCTAGTGCATCGTTACTCCATTGCTTTTTCTCATTGCATGGTTAAGTTGTTGGATGTTGAGTTCTTGGATCATTGACCTGCAAGATGTTATGAGTTGTAAGTATCTTGGACTACCAACTTGAAGTATTTGGAGTAATACCTATGAGTCTGTTTCAACAATTAATGGACGAAGGCTTCGATTAATAGCAATAGTCAGCCCATGGTAAAGTGTTAGTAGTTCAGCTTGTAGGGCATTTGTGCTTGGTAAGTGTGTTGAAAAGCCGTCAAACCATTTCCCTGTGGAGTCACGAAAAACTCCTCCTGCTCCTCCATGATGATTTGTTGGGTCATAAGCTCCATCAATGTTGAGTTTATAGTGAGATGTTTGTGGTTTATCCCAAGGGGTAATTTCTTTCCTAGCCTTAGTTTTATTGTTAGGGATATTTGTTAAATAATTTAATTGGGATGCTAGTGAGATAATTGTGGTGGGGTCTATTAGGTGATTTTGCTTTTTGAAGTGGTTATTATTGCGGTTTAGCCAGAGTTGCCACAGGAGAATAGGTGCTAGAATGAAGGATGGTATAGAAGTGCTGGAGTTTATTTTGATTTGTGTATGTGAGGTGCATAGCTTGTGTAACCAGTGCATGAGATTGGCTATAAGTATTTTTATACGGAGGTGGCGCCACAATGCGTTTGCTGGTTTGAACTGTAGAAAAATGTGTGGGATATCTTCCCGAATATTAATATAATTCGGGCAGTAGGGGTTGTTAGTGATTTTCCTATGGTATAAAACTAATTTGGTTGGGAGTTTCTCATGTGCAAGAAGCCATAGAAAATACTTTATTTTTGGTACTGTGGTTAGTTTCTAGATCCAATTGTTGAGGAATTGTGTTTTACAGTGATGGTCTTGGTGTAGTATATATAGGTAGGTTGAGGAAGTGGTAAATGATCCATCATTTGAGTGGTGCTAGTCGGATGTATCTTCTCCTTGTTTGGTTGTAAGGGTGGGGGTGTTTTGTATGAGGGATAAGATTTGTAGGGGTAATGAAAAGGAGAGGTTAGAGGTGTCCCAGGTTGAATGTGAGATGAGATGTGCCCCTGGTTTATATAGTTCATGTTTAGGAATAGGTTCATGAATTAAGTGTCTATGAGATAAGTTGTTTGCAATCCAGTGGCCAGACCAAAGATTTATATTTTTACCATTGGTTATGTTTCAACTGGTTCTTGAGCGACAATAATTAATGTTTTTGATCATGCTTTTCCAAATGTAGGAGTCGTTAGGGCGAGTTTTTTTGTTTATATAAAAAGTTTTTGGAATGTTCTTGTGGATGGTCATATTTTGCTGATAAAATGTTTGTACAATGAGAGTTTTTGGAATGTGTGTAACACCAAAGAAGGTTTGTTAGCATGACTTTATTTTTTTGGGATAATTTTTGTATTCCCAAGCCCCCTTCTCTTGTCCCAGTTTATTGAATGCAATTTATGTTTTTGATCAGTTGAGCCCCATAGGAAGTCACGTTGAATTTGTTCTAGTTTGTGTATTAGTTTGGGTGGTTGAAGATTAATTTTCATAGCATAGGTGGGAAGTGTGTTTAGAACTTATTTGAATAGGGTTGTCCTTCCCGCCAGGGTGAGGAATTTTGATCTCCAACCAGATAGTTTTGAGGTAACTCGATCAATAATGTATTGGTAATCAGATATTTTAGGTTGGGTGTATGTGATTGGTACTCCTAAGTATTTGCCTATGTTTGTGGTAATAAGGATATTTAAGGAATTTGATATGACTTGGCTAAGTGAAGAGTTTACATTTGGTGAGAAAGGGAGCTTTGATTTCTGGAAGTTGATTCATTGTCAAGATTTTGCACTTAATTGTTGGAATATTTCAATTATTGTTGTAGTATTAGAAGTGGTTGCTTGTGTTAGTAGGATGAGGTCGTCTGCAAACATGAGGTGCGATAGTGGTTGAGCATTTTTATTTAGGTGTATGGGGGTCCATCGGCAAATGTCTACGTTGTGTTCAATAATGGGGGATAATGATTCCATACATATGATGAATATGTATGGTGACAGCGGGTCTCCTTGTCTTATACCTCTAGAGGGTTGAAAGAAGGGAGTAGGTGTGCCATTGATGATTATGGATATGGAGGAAGTTGTAACACAAGACATTATGATGTTAATTAAGGGTAGCGGAAAACGTAAATGTTGTAAGAAAAAAACGAATGAAGGACCATTCTAATCGGTCGAAAGCTTTTTCGAGGTCTATTTTTATCATCATATTCCCTTTTTTGCCTTGTTGTTTTTTAAAAGAGTGTATGAATTCTTGAACAAGGATTATATTGCCAGCTACCTTGCGTCCTTTTAGGAAGCTACTTTGAGTTGGATTTATTAATTTGGGAAGTAGAAGTTTAATTATATTAACAATAATTTTGGTTATGATCTTGTATATGGTATTGCATAGGCCAATTGGTCTGTATTGGTGTATGAATTCTAGGAAGTTAGTCTTAGGGATTATGATGATATTTGTTTTATTTATTTCGGGAGGAATATTAGATGTATTGAAGGCTTGTTGACATGTGTGGATTACTGCTTGATTTGTTTCCGACCAAAACTTTTTGAAGAAAATGGGGTGTAGTCCATCCGGCCCAGGGGCTTTAAGAGGTTTGAATGAGTTAACTGAATTTGTGATTTCTAAAGTGGTTAGGGGTCTTTGTAGTGCTTGGATGTCATCATTTGTGAGTGAATTTGAGAAGGTAGGTATAAATTCATTTTGGCGATGCGTTAATTGAGTAGTAAAAAGGTTTTGATAATAATTAAGGATTGTATCACGAATAGTTTAGATGTCAAAGGTCCAATTTCCTAGTAAATCATTGAGACTTAGGATCTATTTTGTCTACGTCTTATTATTGTGGAGAGATGGAAGTAAGATGTATTAGCATCTCCGCGATTTAGCCATTGGACGCGAGATTTTAATTTTCAGTATTCCTCCTCTATTCAAAGTAAGTTATTTAAATCAGTAATTAGTTGATTCTCAAGATTATAGTGGAAATAATTTTTGTTTCCTGGTTGCATATTTTGTAGTCCTTTCAAACAGGCAATTAGAATCATTTTATTTTGGAAAATATATTCTCAAAAGTGTGTATGTTCCACTGTTTAGCTAGGTCTGAAGTTCTTTAGGCCCTTAGAATAGTCATATTCGTCTAGCCATATGTTTTCTACAACATGTTGCAATAGGGCGATGTTGTAGCCACATTGTTTCAAAATTTGACGGTTGGAGTAGGTTTGGAGTAGGGTTTGGTTAAATTTAGGATCAGAGGGCAGTAATCGGAGTGTGTACGTGTTAGGTGCTTGACAGTTGAGTCTTGGAATAATTCTATCCATTTGGTGTTACCATAGAATTTATCCAATCTTTTCATGATAATAGTGTTTTGATGATTTTTTTGTGTGGTTAAACATAGGTTTATTGATCCACGTGAATCTTGGCCCTGAGTATCCTAGATCAATCATTTTGATATTACTAAGGCATTTAGTGAATGTGGAGGTTTTTCTAAAATTAATAGGTGCTCCACCAAATATTTCCTTAGAGATGGAGACCTCGTTGTTGTCTCCACATAGAAGTTATGCACATTTATAGTGTTCATGCACTGTTTGTAGGTTGTTCCATCGTATATTTCCTATCAGTTAAATTATTACTAGCATAAACTAAGGATAGTAACCATGAAGGTGATTTATTTACCTGGACAGAAGCGTGTATCTCTTGACTTGTGACTGCTACTGGATTGACAACCAATTCATGGGCGCACCAAAGAAGTACTATTCCACCTGATTGACCCTGAGCTGCAACTTTGATTAAGTCTGTGTAGTTGAACTCCATGATTAGGTCAGTGTGATCACTCATTCTTGTTTCTATGAGGAAAATGATAGAGAGGTTGTTCCATGTGAGCAAAAACCTGAGATTCCAGCGGAATTCTTGATTGTGAGCTCCCCAACAATTCCATAACATTATCTTCATTAAACCTTCATGTTGTGGGATGCTCTCTTCGGGAGCCTATTGATACGCTCAAATTATACCTTAAAATAGTGTAAGCGATCGATGTCAAATATAGTAACCCAAATAGGTTGAGGTCGAATCCCACAGAAAACAATATGAAGACGATTAGGAATGTAAGAGAATTATCACTTATCGTGCAATGACAAACACTTAGATTTTTGGTTGTAAAAATATTATAACTAAATGCAAAAATGTAAACTAATCTAGAAAACAAGTAAAATGATCAATGGCTAGAAGTATAATGCATCGGGAATTACACTCAAGTAACGATCCAATGTATTTCACGATTTTACAAATATGAGCGAGTTTATGTTAATTAGCCACGGATAATAATTCTCAATTAGCTTCTTCCGAAGACTAACAAGACTTCCTAATTGAATTATTCCTAACCCGATTAAGAGATTAAGCACTCCCAAATATGGCTACAAGTAGTTCAATCCTATTCCTAGGTAGAATCTATAAAATGAGGATTAAAACCTCAAGTTCTTGTTAATTAATCTTTTCCAACCCCAAATTATCTTTTCCAAAATTAATTTCGAGTTAATAGGCGAGTCCTAGGGTTAGCTAATCCCTTTGGAAACATTAAAGAACAAGAATAATTAAATAAACACTAACCCACTTAATAAATATATAAAAAATCATTTAACACATAAGCACAACAAGGTATTTAATCCACACCTTAATTAAGAATATTTCCATAAACAAGATTTAGTGTTGGAAATAAATACTACACACTTAGATATTCAATACAAAGCAAGGAAATGAACAAATAAACATAAATGGGTAAGAACTCCTTAACCACAAGCTTGAAATCTTCAAAACCCAAATGTGTGTGCAAACCTTAGCTTCCACAAATGTTTTCTCTACTCTTCAAAGATGAAAATATGTTCAAAGATAAACTAAAGATTAACCAAAGATTCTGAAAATGTCTGCTAGGTCGGGTATATGTGGGTTTGGGATTGAGAAATTGTGATCTTACAATTCTGTCCAGACCTGATGCCCGATGACCGCACTTGCGGAAGAATTCTCGCATGTGTGGTTCCGCAGAAGCGAAAACCACACCGCAGGTGCGATTCCAAGTGGCTCTATCCTTTTCCGCAGATGCAGACCAAACTACCGCACCTGCGGTTCTGGAGGTGCGGAAACCATGTCGCAGGTGCGGCCTTGCACAGTTGATCCATTTGTGCAGGTGCGGCACAATTCTTCTCGCACCAGCGACCAAACATCCGCAGGTGCGGAATCACTGAAGGTTTTTACGCTTTTTTCACCAATTTGTGATCAACTCCACTTCAATTTTACGCCAATCACTTCATGGCATCATTTCCCTAAAATTCGAACAATACACACTATAAATGACCTCATGTTATCATTGAAGGATGCAAAATCTAACGAAAAGAGGTTAAAACGAGTGGTAAAATCACCACTCATCAACACCCCCAACTTAAAGCTTTTGCTTGTCCTCGAGCAAATCAAAACCAACAACTCAATAAGGTTCTACCATTTAGAGCACAAGTTGTATTGCTATCATTTACAAATCACATTCTCCAACTAAGCATTATACTTATGGATTTGGTTGGTACTAATAATTAGCCTCAAGTATGCATCTTACCCGAATAACTCCCTCACTCAAAAACAACTTCAAGAAGTGCAAGGGAGTTTCCAAATAATCAAGTGATAAGAATAAGCCTCAAGAAGTGACTCAAACTCACTAGTCCACTACAAATGCTCAACTCACTGATTTCTGGATATATCAATTTCACCAATCCATCCTAATTCATGTGCCCTCACAAGAAAGAAAGTCCCAAAATCACCGTATTTACAAGAACAACACATGGAACAAATTCACAAAAACACTCACTCTCACAAAGAATTTCAAATGTTACAACATATTATGCCATAGGCTTGCTCTTATTTTAATTCATCGCCTTTCCAAGAACATTCGGTTGGAGATCCCATGAGGACTTTTTAAGCTAGTAATGTAGGTTTAGGGAAGGGTCGGATAAACATTTGGGATACAAGTGACTACACCCTCCTTGAACACTACTCACATTTCTCTTTCTTATTGCACTTTGTTTCTTTTCAAACCACATAGCCCTCATTGGCACCTAGTTACCGACCTATAACCACCTTAAATACCTCTCTAATTTTCTTAAAGTCTCCATATTTATATATATACATATATCTATTTTTCTTCTCTTTTTTTCTTTTCTTTTGGAGCTTGAATAATTTCGAGTGAATATTTAGAGGTATATATTCTATACTCAATGTACAACCTTACCAATTTCCACTTTGATACCACACCCCCAACTTAGGACTTTTGCCTCATTCTCAATATTCAAGGAGGGACGGGTTCAAAAGAAGGAATTATTTTACAAAAGAGAAAGGTTTGTAATGAGGTGGCCAAAGAAAAGGTTAAAGGCTCAAACGGGGTGACTAGTGATACTATCTATACAATGGTGGCTCGAAAGGCTAAAGGAGTTTTTCAAATAACATAAAGAATGCCTAAGGCTATTTCTCCAACCAAACCTAATTATCATTAGCATTGAAAGACCAACCGGGCAAGTTCTAGATGATAGAAGTAAGCACAAGATTTATTTTTACAAGCACTAACACACATGGCACATGAATTAATCAAGACAGATCAATTTCATTTTCTAATAGGAGTCTGGAACAATATTTTTCAAACTAGTGGGCAAAGAGTCACTAAAAGAGCCAAATACTTGTCACCATAATTATTCTTTACCATGCAACTTACTTTTTTTTAATTCAAAACCGAAATTCGGAGGGGTATTCTTAATTCATATTTCACATACAAGAGACTAATTTCGTTAGTACCAAATAATCCAAAAGTCTCCTCCTAACAAAACAAGACTAATTCCCTTAAAAATGTTGTCACGCCATCTATCATAGGGAAAAGTCACCCGGCTCACTTCAAAAGTGTTCCTTGGGAAAGAACCGTAGCATGAAGAAAACCCAAGGAAGTATTATTAAGGAAATAAGAAAAAATTAAAGAACAAAACTACTAATAAAAAGCTAATAACTAAAATAAAAGCAACTACTGCTAATAACACTAAGCTACTAAAGAAAATAAATAATACAAGAAAAAATAAAAATAGACTAATCACACAAAGCTCAACAAGAGCACATGATATCACAAAATAAGCCCGGCAAGGGCACATAACATCCATACACAACAAAGAAGCTCATAAACAATGTCATAAACAAGTTCATAAACAACGTCATAAACAAAGTCATAATGGATACAATATGCTCCTAAAGCTACCCCTAACTAAAAACATTGCAGTGTCCCCACTGCACAATATCAAAAGTAAAGAACATAGTTTGAGGGTCTCACTGAAGTCTGCATCAGACTAGCAGATTGCAGGAGAAAAGGCTGGTCAGTGCTGCTGAGAACTCTCGCCATCATCATCCGCATCGGCATCATCACAATCTATCATGAACGAGTAGTTCTCACTGTCCTCATCATCCGCAACCGGTATTTTCCTACTCGGCTGCCCCCACTTGAAGATCGCCTTTACACCCCTCCGCACTTTGACCAGGAGTTTACCTTTCTTTTTATTTTTTCTTTTTCCTTGTCAAATGCCTCCTTAAGGTTAACATGTACCTTGGACAAAAGCAACTACTGCTAATAACACTAAGCTACTAAAGAAAATAAATAATACAAGAAAAAATAAAAATAGACTAATCACACAAAGCTCAACAAGAGCACATGATATCACAAAATAAGCCCGGCAAGGGCACATAACATCCATACACAACAAAGAAGCTCATAAACAATGTCATAAACAAGTTCATAAACAACGTCATAAACAAAGTCATAATGGATACAATATGCTCCTAAAGCTACCCCTAACTAAAAACATTGCAGTGTCCCCACTGCACAATATCAAAAGTAAAGAACATAGTTTGAGGGTCTCACTGAAGTCTGCATCAGACTAGCAGATTGCAGGAGAAAAGGCTGGTCAGTGCTGCTGAGAACTCTCGCCATCATCATCCGCATCGGCATCATCACAATCTATCATGAACGAGTAGTTCTCACTGTCCTCATCATCCGCAACCGGTATTTTCCTACTCGGCTGCCCCCACTTGAAGATCGCCTTTACACCCCTCCGCACTTTGACCAGGAGTTTACCTTTCTTTTTATTTTTTCTTTTTCCTTGTCAAATGCCTCCTTAAGGTTAACATGTACCTTGGACAAGCTGGTGTAGGCGGTGTCGAGCTGGGTAACAGATGTTTCCATCTTACCCTGGGCATCAAAGTACTGCTGCATCTCAGCTCTGGAGCAATAATCAGGCGGAGGCTGGGAGGAGGACGGCCCGCTGGAGAGCTTGGACACTAGGTCCCGCAGGATTGCAAACTGACAGTTCATCTCCCCAAAAGCTCCCTCTGCTGTAGCAGTCTGTGAGGAGGATCCGGATCCAACAGTGGTGACCTTCCTCTTTTTGTTTTTTATTAAGCCACCCTTACCCTTTACTCTCAACGGGTGGAAGGGTTTGTCGGCGGGCAGCCAATGATCAGTGCTGCGTTCCTCTACCTCTGCCCGCCTGCATAACTCAGTGATCAAGGAAGGAAACATCAACCCTGCGCTATGGTCAAGAAAATACTGTTGCAACTCCCTCAGAATATAATAGCCCACATTCACTGGGATGCCATCAAGAAGGCAAGCAACGATCAGGGCTTTGGTATAAGGAACGTCTGAGACATTCCCACATGGAGACACCTTTTTGCACAGGATATAGAGCCATATCTTAGCCTCGGCTGTGAAGTCGATTGACTACAAGCCTTTTCTTTTGTTTGCCCACTTTACTCTGACGCTCTCAGGATACAACTTGGACAGAAGCCATGCCGCATTGTCGTAGTGGTATTTCTCCTGTTGTGGATCAAGCGGATGATTTTGGAGCCCATAGAAATCATTGATCTCTTCAGCACCAAACTTTACGGTCTTTCCCCATATGGTGATTTCATGGTTTAGGAAGTGTGTCCGCCTCAGGTTGGCGTAAAATTCTCTCACCCATTCTTCATTAGCTTTACACGGAGTAGGAGCGAAGCAGGTCCAGCCGCTTGCAACTAGGCGGCAATAGAATTCAGGAAGGAGCTCCGCTAAGTTGTCCGTGGCAATCCCTTTCTCGATTATGAGTTTCTTGGTGAGGAGATCATCGTAATACCGGCTCTGGCATGCAGCAGATAAGAATCTGGAAGTATCAAAGTTCACCTCAACATTTTCTTCAATTTTGGTGGCTCAACGAGGGATTTTCCATCATGTTCGGATCCATTTAAAGCTCAACGTGCCTATAAAAAATCAAAACGAAGTTAGGCAAGCAGTAGAATCTTGTTAAGCAAATTAAAATACTACAATTAGGCTAAAGAACCAAGTAGAATGGGCCCGGGAGGAGCCATTTGCAAAGCTGCTGGAATCTGTAATTTTGCCCAGTTTCCGCACCTGTGGAACTTCAGTCGCAAGTGCGGTTGCGCATATGCAGAAAACAGGGCGCACCTGTGGAAATTGCTCAGTGGACTAGGGGTTGCACCTGCGAAGAGGGACTCGCAGGTGCGAAGCCGCACCTGCGGAAATTCTTTCGCACCTGCGGAGTTCGTCCAAGGGTCCAGTGCCCAGAATATTTTCAACATTTTTGCACTTGGAACATGATTTATAACACCTAATTTGTACTCAAGACGTCCAAATTAGGGTACCAAATGGACCTCTGACTTTATTAGGTACTTAACACATAATTTTCGCTTATACGATTTATCGAACACTCTGCGGGCAGTTTAGGATCACTCCTTCTTCACATGATTTGGATACTCAGAATTCCCCCACGAATGTTGCTTCACTGAAGCCAGCACACATAATCTACACTCAACCAAATCCTCACCCTAATACTATCCTAAATCAGAGGGGTCGTGGGAAGCAAATAAATAAATAAATAAATAACATACATGACCATTGAAGGCTTGAGAGAAGACGAGGAAAACAAACAAAGAAAAACAGAGAAGAAAAAAGAAGAAGTGAGAAGATGGGAATACATGAGTCTTGTGAGTGCACTGGAAAATTCACGAGCAGTGTGTTGGGAATTTTGAGAGATGGGGGATTTTGGGACTTGGTTGAAACCTACTTGATGAAATGAGAGTGAGGGATTTTACTTGCACAACTTCCGTACCTGCGACAATATGGCCTCTTCTGCGATACCACTTCTATGGAAACTTAACCGCACCTGCGAGAGATCCCGCACCTACGCGTTTAAAAACGCTTCTGCGAAGGCGCACTTGCGGATTTTTTCGGACAGCAGGTTCGAAAATGACTGGGTTCAGCAAAATGAAACTGGGCAACCACTATTTTGGTGCCTTACAAGTTCCCAAACTCCTCAATTTAGCTCCAAAAAAACTGAAACATGGAAGATTAGTGCAAAACAATATACTAAGCTATTCTAAGAAGAAAAATTTAAAGAACGACCAAAAATTTTTAAAGCGATGGGTTGCCTCCCACCAAGCGCCGCATTTAACGTCGTGGCACGACGCAAGTCAATTTTACCACTTTTCTCGTCACTTGGATGATATGAATTGGGCACCTAGCTTGGAATCAAACTTGTGACCACGAGCGATGGGGGGTGGTAAGTTGATGACCGAGCCAAGCATTGATTTCTTCATTTTGCACTTCTTGGCTTTCATGTGAGGGATGTCATTTTGCTTCCTCGTTTCCTAAAATTGTACAATGTATGGTATGAATTTTTCCTCTTCGAAATCCTCCATTGATTCGTGTAGTTCAACTTCCATATCACCACACAATTCCAATGTTGAAAAATGCTTGGAATGTGACTTCAAACCTCCAACTTGCAATTTTTCCCGAATTTTGACATCCTCTTTTTCCCCCTGACTAGAGTCAATTCCAACAACATTTTCAATCACCCCGTTTGACTCTAATCCCATATTTTATTCGGCATCAATAATACTCATGGAGTCGGTTGGCGGATGTTCAAGTCTTGACTCCTCAAAGTAAAGCTCACTTTCTTCCTCGGAATTGGACTCTACTTGGCTTCCCTCCACACTTTCAACTTGAGAGGCATAGTGAGCCTCCATCAATGCTTTCATTTGATCCTCCAAAGAGCGTATATGCTCATCATTTTGAGTCACATCATGTTTCAATTCCTCGGTACAAAGTTGTGCTTTTCGTCACTTTCAAGAATGGCCTCCAACATGAGCATCATCCTCTCATTTTGAGCATTTGAGAGTTCTTATTGGTTTTGATCAAGTGCCAATGAAGGATTTTCAACTTCAACCTCCAAGGAAGGTTCTTGGCTATCACTCACCTGCAATGCCTTTTGAACCCATAAGGCTTCAATCATTTCATCCATTTGTGAGTGCAACCTTTCAAGTGCCAATTCATTTAGGAGGTTATTCTCCAAAAGCTCCTCCAAGGCATTTTGTTCTTGGTTTCCTTCTTCAAGTAAGCACTCCAACATGATCTTGAAATCTCCATTTCGGCCATGCTCAATTTCTTCCACTTCCTCATCCCTAAAATTTTCATCACAAAAAGTAGAATCATCATAGCGGAGGATCGGGGAAGGGACGGACAAATATACACAATCATATCAATGACCATTTTGGCAACCACACCTATCACAAATACTCCACTCTTGGGTTTGCGATTGTGCGCACAATCCATCCCCGGGAGAATTTAAATAATTTATCCATGAGCTGGTCCTCCACAATAAGGACAAGGGTCATCAAAGTATGAACAACTACCATCCGACCAATCTTCATTATATGATGCCATTATTTTTTTTATTTTTTTATTTTGTTTTGTTAAAAATTAAGAAACTAAACAAGAAAAAAACAAGAAAAATAATTTACACAAATATTCACAAGTTTGGACCAAAGCACTTATGCTTATTTCTCAAACAACCTAAATTACGCCAATTGTTCCCCAGCAACATCGCCAAAATTTGATACGCTCAAATTACACCTTAAAATAGTGTAAGCAATCGATGTCAAATATAGTAACCCAACTAGGTTGGGGTCGAATCCCACAGAGAATAATATGAAGGCGATTAAAAATGTAAGAGAATTATCACTTATTGTGCAATGCCAAACACTTCGATTTTTGGTTGTAAAAATATTATAACTAAATGCAAAAATGTAAACTAACCTAGAAAACAAGTAAAATGATCAATGACTACAAGTATGAATGCATCGAGAATTACACTCAAGTATTGATCCAATGTATTTCACGATTTTACAAATATGAGCGAGTTTATGTTAATTAGCCACGGATAATAAGTACCAATTAGCTTCTTCTGAAGACTAGCAAGACTTCCTAATTGAATTATTCCTAACCCAATTAAGAGATTAAGCACTCCCAAATATGGCTACAAGTAGTTCAATCCTATTCCTAGGTAGAATCTATAAAATGAGGGTTAAAACCTCAAGTTCTTGTTAATTAATCTTTCCCAACCCCAAATTATCTTTTTCCAAATTTATTCGTAGTTAATAGGCGAGTCCTAGGGTTAGATAATCCCTTTGGAAACATTAAAGAACAAGAATAATTAAAGAAACACTAACTCACTTCATAAATATATAAAAATCATTCAATACATAGGCACAATAAGGTATTTAATCCACACTTTAATCAAGAATATTTCCATAAACAAGATTTAGTGTTGGAAATAAATACTACACACTTAGATATTCAATACAAAGCAAGGAAATGAAGAAAAAAACATAAATAGGTAAGAAATCCTTAACCACAAGTTTGAAATCTTCAAAACTCAAGTGTGTGTGAAAACCCTAGCTTCCACAAATGTTTTCTCTACTCTTCAAATCTGAAAATATGTTCAAAGATAAACTAAATATTAACCAAAGATTCAGAAAATGTATGCTAGGTCGGGTATATGTGGGTTTGGGATTGAGAAATTGTGATTTTACAATTCTGTCCAGACCTGATGCCCGATGACCGCACCCGCGGAAGAATTCTCGTAGGTGTGGTTCCGCAGAAGCGGAAACCGCACCGCAGGTGTGATTCCAAGTGTCTCTATCCTTTTCCGCAGATGCAGACCAAACTACCGCACCTGCGGTTCCGCAGGTGCGGAAACCACATCGTAGGTGCGGCCTTGCACAGTTGAGCCATTTGCGCAGGTGCGATGTCACACCAGCGACCAAACATCCGCATGTGCGGAATCACTGATGGTTTTTGTGCTTTTTTCACCAATTTGTGCTCAACTCCACTTCAATTTTATGCCAATCACTTCATGGAATCATTTCCCTGAAATTCGAACAATACACATTATAAAGGACCTCATGTTATCATTGAAGGATGCAGAATCTAACGAAAAGAGGTTAAAATGAGTGGTAAAATCACCACTCATCACCAGTGATATTCCAAGTGCATTAGCAAGTGAGGAGGAAGGTAAATGGCTGTTGTTAGTAAGTTTTCTTGTAGGGTTGGGATCATGAGCATGACATATATCTCTTCCAATAAGAAGGGGTCTAAGTGTATGTTCAATGAGGTTTTCTGGTGGTTTGGAGGCATGAAAATTAGGTATTGTTTTTCTATATTTCCTGACAAGGAGATCTTTAGAAAATAGTTCAGGATCATGGATTCCATGAAGGTCTCCGGTAGGTCGTTGTCTTCTTCTTCTTGGTGATGATTTTCCTGGTGTGGTGAATGAGGTGGAGAGTTGGAATTGTGGTTGATGATTTCATGTTGTTGCACTGGTTGCATTGGTGTCGTTATTGGGGGTTGGTGGGGCATCACTGGTTGATGAGGAGGAGTAAACCATGGCAAGTAGCTATTATGTGGAGGTGTATTCCAATCGGGAGGGAGGTAAGGCGCTTGGGCTTGCCATTGTTGATATTAGGATAATTTCCTGCATTTTCCAAAGAGTGATATCTTGTTGATGGATTAGGTTCAAGACTTGATCTTGTTGTGTTTGGTTTGGGACTCCTCCTGTATTGAGAAGGCCATATTCTCTGAAGTTTCCAATAGTAGCGTGACATTATTTTGTAGTATTTGAAGGTCTATTAGTGGGTGATGGTGTGGGGGTAGTATTTGTTGTGGTGGGAGAGGTGGTGGTTGGTTCATGAGTGGACAGATTGGTGGTAATGGAGTCTACTGTTGTGCATGGGTAGGTTGGTGGTGGATGATTATGTGAGGTGGGGGAAGGTGGTGGTAGTGGTTGATGTGGACATTGTTTATATGTCTCGTGTGTCTTTGTTATTGGTGGTGATTCCTGTGGTTTTGTGTTCGATACATTGAGAGAGTTTGGTGAGGGGTTGGCAGTCAAGTTGGAGAATTGAGTTGAGGTGGTGTTAAAATTTGTTGGGTGGGTATTTGAAGGATATTTTGGGGATACAATGGATGTTGTTTCAGTAGTTGATTGAGGGGGTAGGCCATTGCTATTGGTTGATGAATTTGGGTAAATTTCATGCAGTGGTTTACCGTGTGATTTTGATGGTGTAGGATCAGTGGAAGAAGTATTGGGTGAGGGTTCTTTAGGTAGTGATGATGGTGAGGCAGTGGAGNTTGAGAGGGTAGGCCATTGTTATTGGTTGATGAACTTGTGTAAGTTTGATGCAGTAGTTTACCGTGTGATTTTGGTGATGTAGGATCAATGGGAGAAGTAGTGGGTGAGGATTCTTTCAGTAGTGATGATGGTGAGGCAGTGGAGTGTGGCAGGTGAGGTGGAGTGTGATATATGATTTTGGCGTTTTGAGACATGAGAGATATGGTAGAGTTTATATTTGTTTGCATGGGCATCATTGTTTCATTAATTTAGTGTGTATTGTTCATGCATGTGCATGTTTGTAGCCGGACTTAGGGTAGTAGACTCATAATGGCTGTCTTGTTTTGGTTGTTTCTTGTTGTTGTTTTGTTTTGGAGGTATGCGTTTGTACATAGCTTTACGAATAAGGGGGTGTAGGGGTGGTGAGTTTAAGTGATGCTTGTCTTCTCCTAGGTTATCAGAAGGCGTGGGTTTTAAGAATTGGATGTGTGATGATGATGGTTTGGAGGGGTTTGGGTTAGGGTTACATGATTGTGTTATAGGCGGTATTGGGTGGGTATGGATGGTTTTGGCTTTTGTATAGGGTGGGTCCAGTGTAGGGCTTTGCTTTGCTAGGTTGAATTGATTTTGTAGGTTGATGTTATTGGTTGGTTTTTTAGTATCATGGGGGTCGTGTGGGTCCATTGTGTCTTTAATGGTGGTATTTGGGAGATTTGGGTTGTTTTGGCTTTTGAACATGGTTTGGGGTGATTAGTTGTCTTTCATTTTGGTATTATTCTTGTTCTTAGCGTAGGTGACAATTTTCCATTGATTTTGTTGATCATCTTCTCCGGTGGTTGCATTTGGATTACCCTTTGTTTGATTCGAAGTGGAAGGGGTTGTAAAGGTTGGACAGTAATGAAGGTTATGCCCTAGACATCCACATTTTGTACATATTATAGAAGAATCTTCATAGTGGATTAATTTTTTTTTATTTTTTTAAAGCAAATTATACTACTAGGCTGATTGCCTAGTAGTTGTTTTATTTATAATAAAAGCAATAACAATGAGTTGTCCTAATGGAGTTAGGACTGTAAAAATGAAAAAACGACATAGAGCCCATTATCAAAATTGGGCTTGTGAGGCCCAATGATGATATTACAATGTGTACTGCTACTGGCATAAATTAAGATAATTTAAATTAATACTAGCCTATATAACTACTGAAAATGTCTATACATCGAGGCCCGTGTGTTTCCTGGCTTAGCATGCTCGTGTTAATAGCCCATGTAGCCCACAAAATGAGTTATAGATTGATATTGTACTGTCCAGCCATGTTGTTCACGTTGAATAATCTTGCAACTTTGTACGCATAGCACCAAACATTACAGTGATCACTGATGGTATTCTTGGTCGCTTGTTCACTGTTGCATTGTTGTGCATAGTGAGCACCAGTTATGGACATTTTCCCTATCATATCTCTTCTTGTTATTGCATAGGGATCTTCATTAGAGGGTATCATGACGAGTGGAGTACAATAAACTCTCATTTCCCTCCTCAGTTACCTGCATTTCACTATCAATTCATCTGTGATCTCCTCGTGAACCACTTCTTGTGCTGTCCCTGATTCAGCTGCTACCATATGTGTTGTTCTCCAATTGTAGCAAGATCCAGTTTCAGATGGTTTCATATTGTGCCTTCCTTTTTGTCCTCTTTCCATACTTGTGCATGTCCCTTTTCCTTCCTCTAGGGAATGAGTACATAGTACTAATACCACCCTTAGAGGTCGTAGTTGGGGACATGGTATGGATACACTAGCATCTCCTGCAAAAAAGAAAACAAAGTTAGCATAAACCGTAATCAACATGTACTCCTCCCTAAGGATTAGTACATGTTGATCCTGTGATATCCTTACACCTTTAGTACTCCAATCCTCCTTATTATTGTTATGCTCTAGTATCCAACTCTCAGTCCTTATGCCCTCTTGCCTATTTCGATTATACATTCTAGGCTATGTTCCTTCTCTTTCTATTACAATCGTATTCCCTGCTTGCCTACTGAACCAGCTGATCTACATTTTGTTGAGAGTCTTGTCCTGCATTTCCTTTTCTTGTGAACTTGCCTGGCTACCTGTATACCACTCCAATACATTGCTTCATTTCCCCTGCACTTCCTTGTTCCCATCGTGTGCCTTATTTTCCATGTCAAGCTGCTCATTTCGATTGGACATTCTGAGCAGCTGCATTTCTTTTTGCTGTTTAGTGCCTCCCTACTATCATCACTAACTCCCCTTCTTGTGTTTGATATCCAGTTTCTTAGGTAGTCTCTCATTGTATGCCAAATTCTATTGATGTGCATATGCTTGTTCCTGCTTTTGCTTGGCTGTTGTTCCTTATTTTTCCACTAGTGTTTGTTTCGTAGAACACTAGTATTGTGACTGTGTTACCCTGTTGCCCACTTCTCTTATGTGTTCTGGGCATGTATTCCATACCTCTATTGCCTAATATTAGTCTTCTAAGTCCTCCTGCTATACCAGATGTATAGGCTATTCTATTAGCCTTCCTGATCAGTCGATTATGCCCACTTCTCTTTGATTTTCTGGGCATTTCATTCTTTGTTCGTATCTCCTCATCTTACTCCATGCTATTTCTTTAATACCTAAGTCAAAGGTCCCTCCTTTGGAATGAATGCATAGCATTAATACAACAATTAGGAGATCCCTTAGACTATAGGATACCATCTCATCTTGTGTACCTACAAAACAGCAAACCAAGTTAGTAAAATACTGTATCAGCATGCTCTCCTCTTGAGTGATTTGAGCATGGTGACCAGAGTCCTTGCACTCCCTAAGTCCCCAGCTAGCTCTCCTTTCTTCATTCATCAATTCTTTACAACCCTTACTCTCAGAAAAGGACATTACATCTTGTCACCTTTTAGGATCTTCCTTGCCCTTGTATCTAATTCCAAGAATTCGTGGCACTCAATATTTCCATTGTATAAAGCATAATTAGCCAGGTGGTCTACTAACTTGTTCCCTTCTCTAAAAATGTGAGTCACCCTAAGAGTACACTCTTGTTTGAGTCTCCATATCTCCTCTATTTGATCAGTTATACACCAGGGTGGTTTCCACACTCCTTCAATGGGTTTTTTTGTAGCAGCATTGAGTGTGTCTGTAACCATATTTGCCTATACTCCATTGCATTGCTTAGTCTTAAGGCCTCTACTATTGCTGTTGCTGCCTCGTTGTTAGTTCATTCATCAATCTCTCTCCCAGTTGCAAAAATCAAGTCTCCTCGATTGTCCCTCAAACAGAAACCTATTGAGCTTCTCCCTGGGTTTCCTCTACATGCACCATATGGGTTTCCTCTACCATAGTGGATTAATTGGGTATGTGTTCCTAAGAGAATTTTGAATGGAAGAGATTTACTAAGTGGTGCTAAAATACAAAGTCTGACATAACGGCCTCTAGATGTATGCACTGTGCATCTTTCAATTTTCATGAGTGTGCCAAAGAAATCCGCTATTTTTTGAGAATTTGTAAGTCATAGTATTCAGTGGGTAATTCCTGTAACCGGATCCACACATTTGTATAATTTGTGTGTGCTAGAGCTGGGTTGAATTTGGGTTCCCATTGGCGTATGGTATATTTTGTTATAGTTTTCTATCTTTTGAAATTTGATAAGATAGAAATCATATCCTAGATCTATTAATTGTAGGGTTTCGTCAAGTTTCCAGAGTGAGCTTAGTTTAGTCCTAAGATTCGTGTAGGATATTTTTTTTTCCTAGGAGTTTGATAATAATGTCTTGTTGCTAAGGACGATATAGCCTTAGTTTGTCATTTGTGGATATAGGTATGAAAAAGGGATGTTTGGATGGGTTGGAGTTTTCATCATCTAGGGTTAGTTTTTTCAAGCATTCTGTTTCTAGGGTGGGGTTGATTGGGGGAGGAGGAGGGGAGAGTATAATTTTGTTTCTAGAGAACTCACATATCTCTCTATATCGCTAATTGCAAGTAATCTTTATAGCACTCAACTATTTTGGTAAAAATTTTCAAGCATCAACATCAAGTATTCGGTGGCGTATTCTTTTGACTAAATTACTCTCTTTATCACTTGGGATAATAAACAAAATCGGGTTCATATTTTTAAAGTTTACCCGGTATAGCCCAGTTTGTATAGTGATATAAAATTATAAACTAAGAGTCCACTAAACTGTATAGAGAACATGGTTCTCTATCAATTCCCACAGAACACACACACAAAAGTAAGTAAATGACACATCAGTATTGTACGTGGAAAACTCTCAGCTCACAGGATTAAAAACTACGACATTCACTTGTAGGATTTCAGCTTCACTAACCGAGCAAACTTTAGATTACAACCTAGGAATTAAACTCTTAATCCCTCACCTACTTGCAATAACTCTATTGAAAACCTCTTTCTTATATTTCTATTACAAAGCTCACCACTTTGACTAACTCTAGCCAAACACAAACACACGATTTATGGTTTTTCATAAGATATCCTACATGATGCTTCTAATTAAGCTAAGTAGGAATTACAAGTAAATAACATTAATAAATATACAACAATACTAAGGACACGTGATAAACTCAATGCTGGAATCTGGTCATTTGTTTTGTTGCTTCTTTGTTCTTCAAGCCTTGGAGTCAAATGAAGGCGATAGAACACTTAAGAGAAATTTACTGATTTAAGGTTTGTAAGTGTGTTTTTTCTCTTGCCTCATGTTGGTAATATATAAGTAAGGCCATTGGGATGATGTAAGCAAGTATCTGGTACAAGGCATGCTCCATAAAGTGATTGTTGCACTGTTGCGTGTGTAGTGCAATAGTGCAACCACTTTAACAATTGTAAGGAGTCAACTTGTACTGTGACCGAAGGAACTGATAGTCATATGTTACCTCTGCATTTTTGACTGATAATATTGTAACGTGTGCCAGACATGTGACTTGTTGTTTTGAGCACTTTGAGGATATGTATTAAGTTCCCTATCAGGTTCTCATATGAAGTTTGTTAAATCATCGAAATACAAAGGCACATAACTTATCAATTTCCCCCTTTTTTATAATGACGAACTTAGAATTGGAGTTACCCCTGAGAACCAGATCTCTATACAATTCACCCTGCAGATTAGTTTTATTCCCCCTGAGAACATGTTTCCCTTTCTTTTGTTCCCTTTCAATTTTCTTGCCCCTTTTGGAATCATAAAAGAATATATGCAAGTAACGCAAGAAGAAGTCCAACAAAGTTAACTCATGCCACTTGTGTGCAGACAACATAGCTAAAAACAAAGTACAAGAGTATAACATGCATAACAAAAGACTGAGGTTCTCATTAATTAATTTTAGAAGAAAACAGATGCAGTAGTACCATTGTTTAAAAAATATCTACACAAAAATAAACTTCAAGTACCACAGTCATAAAAATAACAAGCTAAAAAGGGACACTGGGTTAAGACAAACATCGTTAAACTAGACACTCACAAGGGAACTGCTTAAGGGGCACTGGAAGGGAGAGGGAAAGATGAAAAGGCAAGGGTTTTGAGAAGAATATCCACTCGAGAATTTACAGACCACTGCTCATTTATCAACTTCTATTTTAGGTCCTCAGCCTGTTTCCTCAGGTCTGCATTTCCAGCAGTCAAGCGGGCAACCTCTTCACCCTGCGCTCTGCTAAAACCAGGTTCCTCCTTGGCTTGACTGATTTGTCTCTCAAGAATGGCATTCATATCCTTCAGTCTCCTTGTTTCCTCGTTAGCAACAGCCTGAGCATCAATTAACTAAGAAATAGTAGAATTTATACCAACACCCCTTCTTATCTATACACTTGCATTCCTCCAAGGCTATCATTGAGAAAGCTTGCTTTCGAATTCCCTGTTGCTCTTCCCAAAGGGACTTTGAAGAATTCAAACACTCTAGTGAGTAAGAACCCTTAAGGAAAACCATGGTTCCGTCCTTGAAGTATGCCGCATTTTTCATATGTTTAATCATAATACCAGGTAGGTTGATGGTAGTGTATACAATTGGTGCTTCCATGAGGAACAAATACGCTTTCAAAGTAATGGAACGTCTCTCTGTGCGTGGAAGCATGACCTTGTTCACCATCTCAAACATAATTTGATACTCTGGAAGGAGGGACTTCTTGTTCACCTGTTCCCCTCTCTGAACAGCCCGAGTTTATAGAATGATCTTTCTAAAGTCAGGGGAATAGGTCCCTCCAACATATGAGAGCCACTCAGTTGGCACACCCAAGATACTTCCTATAAAGCTTCATCCATCACAAAATCCACTCCATTAACCTTAGTAGATATTGTCGTCTTCCACAATAAACAAATCTGCATAGAAATTGTGAACCTCCTCTTCATAAACCTTGGTACTCTGAATGGTAAACAGATGAGTCCACTTTTGAAACTCACAGATTGCAAACAGTTATCTCATGCCTGACATTTCAAGAATGCCAGCGTCAAACGCTCTGCCCCATAGCACCCTTTGCTTCTTCAGGTTTTCTCTTCTCTCGGCTTCAGACACTTCTACTTTGACTTTCTTGGAGGAACCAGGTTCCTCTCTGCCACTTTCCTGAGACCTTTTCACCCTTTTCTCCTTCTTTTCAGACTTACTTTTCTCACCAGACTCCTTTTCTTCAACACACTTCTTTGTATCAATCTCCACCCTTTTCACAGACAATCCTTTCTTGGGCTTTGTAAGCACAGATTTCTTAGAGGAATTACGAATTAAGGAAGCAAGTTCCTCAATCACCTCTTCATCTTCAACAGTCACAAAGTTTTCCTGAGGCACATCCTCCTCATTTACTAACTTTCCCCCTTTCACCAACCTTCTCTTTTTCTTTTTCTCATTGTTTCTCTTCAAAGCACTCTCAGGAGCTTCTCTCTTCTGCTTCCTAGCAGTGGGTAGTTTAAGAACGGGATCTTTGGGGACTGCCCTACCACTTCTAGCAGCAATAAAACTTTCCATAGTCTCATCATCATATTCCTCCTCACTGACATCATTCTCTTTTTCAGACAAAGGTGTCATCTCAGGATTACAAAATCTAATGCCATTGCATCAAAGTGAGGAGAAGGAGCAGGTTCAGTACTATCTAAGGGCTCTTCTGTAGAGCATATGGTTTTATCCCACGTAGGAGCAAAGTGATTTTCTTGGGCACAGGGAGCAAGTCCCTCTGTTTTCTCCCCTGTAGTACTAATTGGCACCAGTTCCCCACTTCCAACTCCATTTCCTTCTCTTTCCCTCTGATACCGAGCGATCACATCACCACACTCGTACTCCTTAAATAACCCTCCATAGGTAGCAATAAGTAGCATATTCTCTAAAGCTTCTCTCTCACTTACACCTGATAGTGTAGAATCAGTAGATGCAAGAGAGGCAACATTCAAATCAAATGTCAGAGCAAAATGAGGGATAGGCACTTCTGATGCTTCACCATTACCAGCAACATCCTCTTGGGCTACAGAGACCTCCCCAACTTGCTCACTCGAAACCTTTGGACCCTCTTCGCCGTCCATTGTTTTGTCTTCTCCAGTTTTTTAGGCGAAGCAAATAGAGATGTTGTTGCGACAAACCTTTAGGGAGTTTGAGTTTTTCGGCTACGATAAGAAATAAAACTCGATGGGGTTGGAGAGAAGACAGTGGGTGGTTGTTTGTCTGAGTTGGGGTTTTCACTGGGTGAAAGATGAGGCTCAGGCTCGTGCTGCAGTGCTTTGTGAGATGAAGACGCGGTAGGAATGACAATGGTAGCACATGAAAACTCTGGATTCTGGGAAGACATGGAGATTTTTTAGAGTAAATACATGAGAGGGAGAGAGAGGGTTTTTTGAAATAGGAAAGGAGTTTGATGGCTTTGATGTTGACAGTTATGAGAAAGACATCTTTTGGGGTTATTTGGAGAGGATGAGGTACCGGTTACAAATGGGTACAACGGACTAGGTAGACGGGTCGGTTTGTAACGAGTGTGATGCTTGGTCTTAAAAAGGATGAGAGAATAGGTGGACACATTTTAATGATGTGTCACTTTTATAGCCGTTTAAAATGCATATGATTGTAAAAGGAACAACTAGCCTAAGTCAAGGGAACCAGGTTCCCTGACTAAATTTTGTAAATATGAGCCTCATCCTTATACCAAAATGTAATATCATTAGCTGCTTGTTTTCTCTGTAGTTTCCATGCGTGTTTACTTGTAACGGCATAAAGTTGTGTTAGAAATTACCAGAAAATACTTTTTAGCAGTTTACCTTTTCATTCCTTCATAGCCAATCATTGAGGGACTTGGTGCTCAGTTTAATTTTATTAGTCCCAAATCCAGTCGATTCTATTCAAAATGCTCTCTCCTCAATGCTTTAGTGAAGATATCTGCTACCTGGTCCTCTGTTTTGCAAAACTTTATGAAAAATAGACCCTTTTAACATTCTCCCTGAGAAAGTGATATCGCACATCAATGTGCTTTGTCCTCTGCTAAAACGGGTTCTTTGTTTTATTGAAAGCACTTGTGTTTTCACACGTTAATGGTACACAATCATAAAACACACCAAAACCTTCCAGTTATTGCTTGATCCACAACAGTTGATCACAACAAGAAGCAGTTGTCACATATTCATCTTTTGCAGTAGAAAGAGCCACAACGTTTTGTTTCTTTGTACCCCATGAAATCAAGCATGATCCCAGAAAATGTTTCATCCCATAAGTGATTCTTCTATCCACCAAATACCCAGCATAATCAACATCAGCATACCCAATTAAGTTGAAATTATCTCATGAGGGATAGTAGATGATTAGGTAATGTGTTCCTTTGAGATACCTCAGAAGTCTCTTGGCTGCATTCAGATAAGATTCCTTTGGTCTTGACTGGAATCTAGCACATAATCCCACACTGAACACAATGTCAGGTCTGCTAGCTGTGAGTTACAAGAGTTTCATTCACAGGGGAACCAGGTTCATCCATTTCGCGAGTGGAAGTAGAAATAGGAGTATCAATGGTTTTAGAGCTTTCCATATCAAATTTATTCAGAATTTCTTTAATGTGTTTTTGCTGACTTATCATCGTTCTCTTAGAGGTTTGATTAGCTTGCAGACCTAGGAAGAAGTTCAGTTTCCCTATCATGCTCATCTCAAGCTCGCTTCCCATAAGCTTGGCAAACTCCTCACATAAGGAATCATCTGTTGCACCAAAGATGATGTCGTCAACATAGACTTGCACCTGGACAATCTTTCATACCATGCACGAGGGGCCTGCTTTAAACCATATAGTGCCTTGTCGAGATTGAACACATGTTCAGAGTGCTCATGACATTCAAAACCAGGTGGTTGTTTGGCAAAGTCTTCTTCCTTTAAATATCCATTCACAAATGCACTCTTGACATCTATTTGGAACAATTTGAATTCCATATGAAATGCAGAGGCAATGAGAATTATGATGGCTTCCATTCGTGAAATTGTAGCAAAAGTATCATCATACCTTCTTCTTGATTATATCCTTGAACCACTAACATGGTCTTGTTCCTTGTATTCCCAAACTCATCAAGCTTGTTTTTGAACATCCACCTGGTTCCAATAATGGTTCTATCTGAAGGTCAAGGAACTAGGTGCCATACGTTGTTCCTCTCAAATTGATGGAGTTCATCTTGCATAGCAGCAATTCAGTCAACATCTGCTTCCTTCATATTTTGGGGTTCAATTTGAGAATGAAAAGCTTAGAAGGCAAACATGTTTCTCTTCTTTGATCTAGTTTGAATCCCTAAACCAAGAGGAGTGATCACATTCTAGAGGGGATGCGAGCTTTTGTGCTTCCAGTTGAAAACCTAAATCACATTTTTAGAATATCTAGGTTCCTTTGAGTAGGATCAATTATTAGCATCAATGGAAGAGTGAGTGCCACTTATCCGCGCATAATCAGAAGTTCCTTGCACGGCATCAACAACTCTATTTTCTGCTTCAGTTGATGTAATGGAGGAACTAGGTTCCTCTAAATTAGCTAGAGGTTCTGCTATATCTACTTAACTAGATTCCTTGACCTGACTCATCAGATCAGCCTTCCCGTTTGCCATATCATCTACTTCTCCAGGAACCTTTGATTGTTCTCCATCTTGATCATTCTTATCATGTGAATCTTTCCCACTTAAGTGGTGTGATTCATCAAAGATTACATGTACGCTTTCTTCAACACATTGAGTCCTTCGGTTGTACACCTTGTATGCTTTGCTTTGTGAGAAATATCCAAGAAAGGTCCCTTCATAACTTTTGGCATCAAATTTTCCTAGCGCTTTCTTACCATTATTGAGGATGAAATATTTGCAACCAAACATTCTCAGGAAAGTCATCTTGGGTTTCCTCCCGTTCAACAATTCATACGGGATCTTGTTTAAAAGGGGCCTGATTATACACCTGTTTATCAAATAGCAGGCAGTGTTCCCCGTCTCCGCCCAAAAGCTTTTTGGTACACCATTGTCAATTATCATCGTCCCTGCCATGTTTTCAGGAGCCCTATATTTTCTCTCCACAACACCATTTTATTGGGGTGTTCTAGGAGCTTAAAAATTGTGATTTATACCATTTTTAGCATAGAATTCGTCGAATTTTGCATTGTCGAACTTTGTACCATGATCAGATCTTATGCTTACAATATTATGGCTCATTTTCACTTGAGTCTTCTTCACGAAGGCAGCAAAGACTGGAAAACTTTCATCCTTCGTTCTGAGGAGCAAGGTCCATGTGAATCTGGAGTTGTCATCCACTATGACAAAAATGTATTTCTTTCCTCCTCTATCGGGCACCCTCATAGGTCCACACAAATCTATATGAAGAAGATCTAGTGGCTATGAGGTGATTACTCCCTTTTTGGCTTGAACGAGGACCTGACTTGCTTTCCTCTCACACATGCATCACACACCTCGTGATCATTGAACCTTGACTTTGGCAGCCCACGGACCAGGTCCTTCTTAGCTAGCTTGTTCATCAAGGAGAAGCTTGTATGTCCAATCTTTTATGACACAGTTCAGAATCATCATCAACAATACTCAAACATGTAATATCCCCATTGTCTAAGGACTCAAGGTCAGCGACAAATGTTTGTGAATCTTTTTTCCATCAGAGCCACTTCACCAGTCACAAGATTGGTGACTGTGCAAGTCTTTGATAAGAACTCTACTTTGTTTCCTTTGTCGCAGATATGAGAGACACTCAGCAGGATGTATTTTACGCCATTCACATAATACACATTCTCAATTGAGTGAGTGAGTGTCTTCCAAACTCTTCCAACTCCCAGAATGTATCCCTTTTGTTTCCAAAGGCCACACTCCCACCTTGCAGGGCTTTGAGTGAAAGGAAATCAACAGTACTTCCAGTCATGTGTTTAGAGCATCCGGTATCCATATACCATCTTTGGTTGCTTCCTTTCACTGCTCTCTTCATAAGGAAATCAGAGATTAGTCTTAGGAACCCAAACAATTTTGGGTCCCTTGTAGTGAGGCAAAAGGGAGAATTAAACTTCTTCTTGCCTAATAGAGCATCATACATTTTTTATTGTAGGAACTAGGTTCATTGGCAGTAGGTACTCTTTCAACAAAAACTTTATTTTTCAATTGGGACTGAAATCTAGCTTTACATGAGTCTTTAAAATGTCCAGTGTTACCAGAATCAGTACAAAACTGATTATTAGGGACAATAACATATTTGCTATGTGGTTTTTAAGGAGACTTTTCCTTTTGGAACCAAATTCTTATACATGGAAGTGATTGTATCAAAGGACCAGGTCCCCTTTAGATATTTATCTAGGTCATTTTTAACCCTGCTTAGATATTCCTAAAGTTGTCTATTTCTTTCATGTTCATCACAAAGACTCAATCTTACCATTTTGAGCTCATTTTCAAGTTTAAGTTTGCCTCACTCTTTACTTCCTCCCCATTTGAGGCGTTTCCAGAACTATTTTCCCTCTTTAATTCTTCTACTGTTTCCTTTAAGTCCACAACTACTACCAACAAGTCATCTCTCTCATGCTCTACCTTTTCAATTTTATCAGTTAGAGCATCTTTTTCATTCGTTAGATCCTCAATATTTCTTTTAAATAAACAACTACGACTAAAACATCATCTATCTCATGTTCCTCCTCTCATAATTCCATAGTAAAAACATTCTTATCATTGATAAGGTTATGATAAGCGTCATCAGAATATTTGCAAAGTATACAATCTTCTTTTGAGAGTAAGATTTCAAATTTCCTTGAACGTCTAAAAAGTTTACCTCATCATCTTCATCCTCGTCAGAGTTTTTCATCAGGGAAATGGTGGAGTCATATATAGCTGCTTCACTTTCTATGGACATCATGGAGGTGGATATTTGTTCATCATCTCCCTCAAATTCACAAGAGGAATCTCCCCACGCATCAAGATCTTGTTTCACAACATTGTCAGCGACATCTTTTCTCTTGAATTTCTCGTCAGGAACCAGGTTCCTATTGTTTGTTTTGTCTGTGTTGTGCTTGTACTGGTCTTGCTTGTGTAGAGGATAATCTTTGATGAAATGTCCTAGCTTCTCGCATTTGTGACAACAATCATAACCTTTTGTTATGCTAGAGTTGTCCTTTTTAGGAATACCTCCATTTTTGCGAATCTTTTTCTGAAAACTCCTTGTAAGATAGGCCATGTCAGCATCGTCACCACTTGAGTCACTGTTGTCTGTCTTGAGAACCAAGTTTTTCTCCTTTTTGGATTCTCTTCTTTCATGGTCCTTCTTTTTATTCATAGGTTTTCAAATATCATATGAGTTCGTCAATGTTAGTTTTTGCAGATCTTTTGCCTCCGTGATAGCATTGATTTTGCTCTCCCAAGAACCAAGTAATACGCTGAGTATTTTCCTGACCAGTTTGTTTCTTGGAGTGATATCTTCTAGAGAGTGGAGCTCATTAGTGAACATGTCGACCTTTGAATGCTTGACTTGAGTTGTCCCTTCATGTGTGGTTTGGAGAGCCTCCTAGATCTCCCTGGCCTATTGACAAGTTGAAATTATGTTATACTCGTCTAGTCTAATACCACGGACGAGGATCTTCTTTGCTCGGAAGTTTTTTTATAGCTTTGCGGTCGGCATCGTTGTACTCCTTCCTTTTCTTTGGAACTGTCACTGTTGTCTCACCAATGGTATTCATGGGGACGAAGGGTCCATTGCAAATGACATCCCAAATCTCTGAATCTTCAGCCATGACAAAATCATGCATCCTTGTCTTCCACCATCCGTAGTATTGTCCATTGAATCATGGTGGTCTATAAGTTGATTGACCTTCTTCAAAGTTTGGTGGAGAAGCCATGTGGATCCTTTATAGGTGTTCGTCTGATTGAAAGAACCAACTCTAATACCAATTAATGTAAACTAAAAGTCTACTAAACTGTATTTAGAACCTGGTTCTCTATCAGTTCCCACGGAACAAACACACAAAATAATAAGTAAATGACATAGCAGTATTTTAAGTGGAAACTCCCAGCTCACGGGATTAAAAACCACGGCCTACACTCGTAAAACCGAGCAAACTTTAGATTATAACCTATTGTAACCTAGGAATTAAACTACTAATCCTTTACCTACTTGCAATATCTCTATTGCAAGCCTCTTTGTAATAACTCTATTACAAAGCTCACCACTTTGACTAACTCTAGCCAAACACAAATTGTTACACCCCATGTTTTCTTACGTGAAAGTACACCATGAGTAAATCGATATAAGCTCAGAAATGAGATGTTACATCCCGCATTTTCAGACGTTAAAGTTTCATCGTAAGTTAATCTACGTAAGCTCGGGAATGAGATTATTTTTGAGGTTATAAGTATTATGTTATTTCACGAGTGAGTTTCATCGAAGTTTGTCATTTTGAGATAAAATACGGTCCAAGCTACAATTCCCCGTATTTATGGACTAGTGCCATACAAGGTACCACATGACCACGATAGTAAGATGTATGAAGTGTATTAAAAGTGAGTAGTATTTTAAGTAATTTGAGATAGTTCTTAATTATGTGGATAATTGGGTAAGTAGTGACTCTAGTGGGAGATTAACTAATTAATATGCCAATGCCCGTCATGTCTCCGTCACGAACCTGCTCTGCTATGATACCAGTTTTCACATGCGTGTTTTAGGTCACTCCAAAACAGCCTACGCGGAAGCCAAGTCTCGCACTTGACTTCAGCCTGCTCCAACACTCGGCCAAAATTCCAGCAACTTTGGACTTATATTAATTTAGGCAGCTTCAACGTAGTAAGTATTTGGACTAATTTTAGGCAACGAAATATAAGTAAGGCAACCAAATTTAAAATAGAACACAAGACACAATATACATGAAAAATCTTTCCCAACTTTGTATTTAACTCGAGCATACAAAGAAACTCAAACTCAAGTACATCCGTGTACAAAAGAAGATCACTCTTGACCCTCACAAAGACTACTTTTAGCCTTAGTTGTTTTCACTCTTGAAAACCAGATTTAGGACTCTTTCCTAACTCAATGTAAGCACTCTCACACGTTTTTCTCACCTCCTCAATGCATAAAGGGTGTTGCCTATTTATAACATCATGGGACAACCCACTATGCCCACTCTTTAGGCTTAGACACTTGCCTACTCAGCCCACTACTTTAGCCTCGTGTAGTTGACAACCCGCAACTACTAGGATCATGTAAATAATGCTAAAAAATAGTGGAATCATGGCCCCAAAAACGTGCAACATTGCGGCCAGCATTTCAGCAAAGTCTCAATTGCTGCCTATATGCACAGCACGTGCCGGTAACCACCTTTGAATTGGTCAATCCGAGCTTGCTTCCCCATTTTCGTGCCTTGGTCTTAGTCAGGAGCCAATGCCTTGTACTCATCTGCATTGTAGCCACAATTTTTCCATGCCATTGCCCACGAACTTGGCCCGTTTTTCCGCAACTCGATCCCATGCCAAATCTTCCCGCACACTGCCTTTCTATTGCACTTTAGCTTGCTTTTGCCACTTTGTTTTTGCCTTGACTTGGCATCACTGCCTCATGCCTTGATGCCTTTTCCATGATCAAGTATCACCCTTAGCCCGTAACTCATTTTCAAGCCTTTGCCAAGTTGCCTTGCCTCCGTCAAAGCCTTGGCTATCACTTGCCCGTTTGCCTTTTTAGCTTTGGTGCTGCTTATGCACCTTAGCTTTGCAACACTATTGCTGCCTCATGAAAAAAATCTTGTTATCAAGTCGCGCTCAATTGGTGGAGGGCTAACAAACCACCCGCACCGTTTGAAACTCGACGTCCTCGTCGACGTTAGCTCAATTTTTGAGTCCTAAGGGGTTGACAAGCAACGTCCCTTGACCCCCTTTCTCCTCAGCCACAATTGCATTCACTCCAGCCACTTTGGTGTCACTGGTCATTGCCTCTAATGAAGCTCTCTTATCCGCGGAAGTCATAGCATTCAACACTGCCTTCTTTGGGCAGTCTCTTTCTCGGTGTGGCCCATCACATATGTAACATCCACCAAATTTTTTGCCCTTGCTTTCCCTTCCCCTTGTCTTCATTAGCATTGTTATTTTCACATTTCTTCCACTCCTTTGCCTTGTATTTCCTTCCCCCGTTAGACTTTGAAGCAGAAGTCTCCTCTCCCAGGTGAAAATCACCCAACGCATCAGCCGCAGCCACAACACTTGCGAGGTTTTGAATATTCTTCCTTCGCAACTCAAGTTGTGCCCACTGTTGCAGCCCGCTCATGAAGTTGTGAAACTTGTCTTCTTCCGACATGTTGCTGATGCTCCACATCAAAGAAGTGAATTCTTTGACATATGCTCTAACTGATCCGGTTTGCCTCAACTTTTTAAGTTTGTCCCTAGCAGTCCAAGAAGTATTGCTAGGAAGAAATTGATCCTTCAATTCCTTTTTAAGCTGCTTCCACGACTCAATCTTTGGTCTGCCCAAACTTTCATCTTCAACCACACGAGTGTGCCACCATAACTTAGCATCATCACTCAAATACATGCTAGTCAAGGTTACTTTATCTTCTTGGTTTTGCACACGAATAACATGAAAGTACTGCTCCATATCCCAAAGAAAATTCTCCAATTCAAGTGCACTCCTTGCACCACCAAATTCCTTAGGTTCCGGGATCTTTACCTTGAGACGGTCAGCAACACGTATAGGAGCATCCTCGCCCATAGCACGTCCCAGCACCACTGTCTCGTACCTTAGATCCACATTCTCTTGACTTAGCTTTGCAAATTCTGCCTCAAGGTAGGCAAGCCTTGTAACGAGAGTATGAATTTCTTCACCTCCAGGGACATTTCAAACCAATGCCTCCAGTTTCGTTAGCCTTTCCTGCAGTTCGTTGTTACCATCGGCCATGTTCTCAAACAAGACCATGAAATCTTCCACTGCCCGTCATGTCTCTATCACGCACCTGCTCTGCTCTGATACCAGTTGTCACAGGCGCATTTTAGGTCACTCCAAAACAGTCTGCGCGGCAGCCAAGTCTCGCACTTGATTTCAGCCTGCTCCAACACTTGGCCAAAATTCCAGCAACTTTGGACTTAGATTAATTTAGGCAGCTTCAATGTAGTAAGTATTTGGACTGATTTTAGGCAACAAAAGGCAACAAAATTAGTTTATTTGGATAAGTTTAATTATTCTCCTTAACGTGGCAGCCCAAGATTACTCTTAGTCATTAAAAGTAGGAGGCATGTTAGGGGCCTTTAGGCCAAATATTAGTCATCTTAAGGTGGGGCCCACTCTCTTGATAAAGACACCTAAACATAAGTCATTAAAGGGAATGATATTTTTAAAATGCAACGGATTATAAAAGCTCTTATGAAGTGAGATGCTCTTAAGAACCAACATATGGATTTTCCCATATCATTAAGAAGTGAGGTGCTTATGTTTGCTAAGCTATCAGATGAAAGCCACAAAATTCATATGAGACTATGTAATGTAATAGCAACGGGATTTTCAATTCTAAGGGAGCCCGGTATAATATTTCTCAAGAATATCATACGAGGTTTTCCCTACTTCGATCCGTCGTTACGTGTTTTGCCATAAAAGACGTATGTTAGAGGAATTGTCAAGAGAATCGGTCCAGGTATGTTAAGGTTAAGCCCTTCCTTCATTTTGGCATGATCTCGTAACTACATGTATTTGATAATGAGGCATAAAGAGAAGCTCATACTCCCAAATTTATATATATTATCCTAGTCTCATAAGTTACATTATTCTCCCTTATCGGAACTTCATATTAAATTGAGTATTGCCTTCTTCCAGTCAAGAGAGCTAAGGGTCTATATATATATATATATATAAAATATTACAGTGTTTTCCCCACCATTGAGCTATAATCGACAGGCATGCCCCTATTAGGCAACCTTTGATCAGATGGTAAGTTATATACCGAGCCTACTGTGGCCGAGCGCCTATGAACGATCCTACTACGGCGGAGCAGTTACACGTCCAAGCCTTATAGGTTCAGACATCTATTTTATTTACTATATTGAGAGAGTTGAGTCTGTATCAGCATGTAAGTATATCTCCCTTTAAGCTTTTAGTTATTTTATTACTTTGCATTCTCAGTACATTATTTTGTACCGACGTCCCTTTTTCTACGGACACTTCATTTCATGTGTGAAGGTTCAAACAGACAGACGGGTAGACTTCCTCAGTAGGTGTTGCCCGAGTTCAGCTTTATCGGTAAGCTCCACATCCTTCGAAGTTGCCAAGTCTAGAGTTTTATGTACATCTTGTGGATATATGTATATAGGTTATGGGTATGTCGGGGCCCTGTTCCTATCACAGTACATCCATCAGTAGAGGCTTGAAGACATATCATGTCAGTTAGTGCAGTATGTTGGGCTTGTAGGCCTTGCATGTATATTTTTTTGGTTTGTCAGCTATAGTAGTTATGACGGCCTTGCCGACCCAGCTTTATATTGATGTTTGGTCAGCTTTATCTTCGGTTCAGTTTTATATTTTGCTTCGCAAATTTTCTTACAATGTGGCTGTGGAAAAAGTATGACATTATATGTTCAGAGTCCCTTAGTTGCAAGTTGGTACGCAAGGATAGGTGAGGCACCCAGTGCCGGTCTCGGCCCCCAGGTTTGGGGCGTGACACAAATACACAGTTTATGGTTTTGTAGAAGATATCCTACAAGATGTTTCCAACTAATTTGAGTTGGAATTACAAGTAAATAACATTAATAAAGATACAATAATACTAAGGACACACGATAAACTCAGTGCTGGGATATGGTCTTTTGTTCTGTTGCTACTTTGTTCTTCAATCCTTGGAATCAAATGAAGGCGGCAGAACACTTGAGAGAGACTTAATGATTTAAGGCTGGAAAGTGTGTGTTTTCCCCTGCCTCATGTTGGTAATATATAAGTGAGGTCATTGGGATGATGTAAGCAAGTATCGAGTACTAGACATGCTCCATAAAGTCACTGTTGCACTATTGCGTGTGCAGTGCAACAGTGCAATTACTTTAACATTTGTAAGGAGTTGACTTGTACTGTGACACTCTGTCATTTCTTTGACTAATACTATTATAACTTGTGTCAGACATATGACTTGTTGTTATGAGCACTTTGAGGTTGTGTATCAGGTTCCCCATCTGGTTCTCGTATGAAGTTTGTTAAATCGTCAAAATACAAAGGCGCATAACTTATCATATAGAATCTGAAGAAACGATTTCTATCACTAACCTAGTGATCTTTGTCTTTTCTTTTTTCCTACACGCCCAAAATGCTCTCTTTCCATGTGCCTCTTCATTCTTTACATGCCATCATCTTTCATCTTCATCTTCTATCTGCTCTAAATTTTAGATCTATTTCCCATCTTCATCTTCTATCTTCTATAATTTTTAAATCTATCTTTCATCCCTATCTTTTCCCTCTCTAATTTTCAGATCAAATTTCCCCTAACTTATTTTTTTAATTCTCTCAAACTTTCATAATGCAAAAAGATGAAAGTCTAGAGTAAGATGAAGAATATGAAGAGTTGTTCGTTTGAAAGGATTTGAGGCAGAAAACAATTGACCCATTAATGTTTTAAGTGATTTTGATTAATAAATCTTGAATTTCTTACTGTGAGAATATGGTATCGTAATATAAGTCCCAAAAATCACAAGTCTGCCATCGACGAAGCTAAAGTTTTCATATCAGGAAGTTTTCATTGTGAATTTGTGCTTCAATCTAGATGGGTATTGATTAATAATAGTATTATTGATCGGGTGAGAAAACATTTAAGAGTTTTGGATTCATCTAGACCTATCTTGAGCTGATTGATTCTTTTTTTTCCTTTTTGATAATATTCATGATAAAACAGAGGTGTAGTGATGGACATAAGGTATTTTCCAGTGCATATGTTGTATAACTGGTGTTTATACGCACTTATACAATATTATATAAATAGGTATTTAAGTGCGTAGATTTGTATCTAATGATGTATATTATATTTTTTTTAGTGTATAAGGGTGTATATACATTATTAGTGTATAAGAGTCCTTCATGAAAGTTTGACACCTTTTATTTATTTGTTTTAATATGGTAAATTTTGTCTTGAAATAAAGGTTTAGTGATAGATGAAATTCTAGTGTTAAATATGCATGCTGAATTTATGTACATTTGTACACTTAAGGATTGTAAATCATGTGATGACTTGACTTTTTGTCAGATAGTCACATTAATTTGGGAAGAGAAAAGAAAAAAACAGGAGAAATAGACCCCAAAAAAAGGAAAAGAGATGTTAGAAAAGAGATTACAGGCGATGATATCATCTTATAAGGGTTTCATTCGCTACACCGATTAATATTTAAAATGGTGGCTACGCGGATGAAGACCACTTATGTGGGCCGTACTTATGTAAAATTATCTCTATTTTTTCTTGGAACTACACTACTAGTTGGAGCAATTTTCTTCCATCGACATAAATTATATATCGGCATTTACGTCAGTGTTTAGTACATTCATTCCAACTCTTATTAACTTTCGCATTTATTTTTGTTATACATGTGTTGTTATTTCCGATGTAGTTTTCTAACTATTTGTCTTGCTTTGTCTTGATATCACTTGCTATCAAGGCTTCCTTCATCTTCTTTAGCCGAGGGTCAATCGGAAACAGTCTCTCTACCCTTCCAAGGTAGGGGTAAGACTGTGTACATCCTACCCTTCCCAGACCCCACTTGGTGAGATTATACTGGATTGTCGTTGTTGTTGTTGTATGTGTTGTTATTTGTTGTAATTTAATTATTTATTATTAAAAATGGCTCCTAAACTAATAAAAAATATATAATAGATCTACTAAGGGTAATTTTAAGGAGAGGTTGAAGCAAATCAGTCAAGGTTTAGGCATTACATACAAGAAACGTATAATCTTTGTGGACAATAAATTTGCATTAAGAAAATAATCGAGATCAAAAAATATTGCAACAATCATAGTATTTTATTTCATGATATGAGTGTACAATCTCTATGAATCCTATGATTCTTCTTTCCAATAATAAATAAATCCAAGGGCCTTTGAGCTTGATTTTGAATCTATATTTGTTTCCACGAATGATGATCTTGAATTCAACTAGCACGAACTTTGATTTGAGCACGTACTCCTTGTATATCTGATCCCCTTTTCTGGGTTATGAAGACACCTATTTATAATTGTGTCACAATACAAAATACACCTAGTCATGATGGCACCTAACCCAACCCGTTAGGTAAGCCAATTAACAACAATATAATTTAATGAGATTTATTAAGATAAGAAATGATAATACACTGCTTTCATACAAAAAATTTCTAAGGTCTACTAGTACAAATCATGAGCTTCTAAGATTATATTTTACAAAGACAGTATGGAACAAATACATCATCTGTTCGAAATGAACATAAACAGATTTTTATAAATCTAAGGCTACCATGAACAAGAGGCAGCTACAGCCAGAACGCAGGTGCGTCTTCAAATCCAGCTTCCATCGATCACAACAACATTAGCATCCAATATCTGCACGCAAGGTGCAGAAGTGTAGTATGAGTACAACCGACCCCATGTGCTCAATAAGTAACAAACCTAACCTTAGGTTGAAAATAGTGACGAGTTGGACCACAGGTCGAGGATCCAACACCAATAGCCAATAATAGTTCATAACAACATAATGGAAGTAATAAAAGAAGTAGCTCAGAGATAAAAATAGGCCTTCTTTTCAGGTATCTCAGTGAAAACCCAAATCTTTACCCGAAATCACAAAAATATGAGTACGTTTTCTAAAACTGTGTTTTTCCCTAAAAATTTTCAACAGATAAGATATTTCATATTCAAATGGCATGAGGAAAATACATCTCTATTCTTACATGTCAATGAGTATGTGAAGTCATGAATGGCGTAATATCGTACAACATGAGGAAAATGCATCTTTATGCATGTATGTCAAGTGTGCATGTCAATGCGTTACAACTCGGTGATAAAACCATATGAATACTCTACGAGCATCAATTCTCTCAGTCCTCCTAGTCACTCAGTCCTCTCGGTCACTCTTCTCTCCCAGTCACTCGATCCTCACAGTCACTCAATCCTCCCAATCGCTCGGCAGTCGCACTTAGTAGGTACCCGCGGTCACTAGGGTGTGTACATACTCCGAAGGGGCTCCTTCAGCCCAACCGCTATAAAGAGCTAGTCATGGCATAAATCAATAAAACATGTTGCGGCGCACAACCCGATCCCATAAATATCCTAACCATAAGGCCCTCGGTCTCACTCAGTAATCAATCTCTTTAGTCCCTCAGGCTTACAATCTCTTCCCAACAGAATAAGCATATGGCCTAGACATAGTTTCTAGAATGAATCACAACTCAAAATCTCTAGTACATAGTGATTTCATAATAACGAAGTCACATTTTACACGGTGCACGCACACACGCCTGTCACCTTGCATGTGCGTCACCTCAACACCAAACACATAACACGTATAATCAGGGTTCATACCCTCAACTCCAAGTTTAAAAGTGTTAATTACCTCGAACGAGCCAAATCCAATACCAAGCAGGCCAAGTGATGCTCCAAAACTGCCATCCCGCGTGTACCGACCTCCGAACGGCTCGAAACTAGCCAAAACAAAACTCAAATACATCAATTAATTCCTAAGGAAATAATTCCAAATGATAAAGGTCGAATCTTTAATCAAAAGCCCAAAATCGACCCAAAATCCCAACCCAGGACCGCGCCTTGGAACCCGATGAAACTCACAAAATCTGACAACACATTCAGTTATGAGTCTAACCATACTAGTTTCACTCAAATCCGACTCCGAAGACGTTCAAAGCTCAAGACCAAGTGTATAACACTTACCCCAATCCTTGTGATGAAAATTTCTTCAAAAGTCGTCTCAATCCGATCCCCCAATCTCAAAATATGATAAAAGAACCATAAACCTCGATTTATAGAATTCTGCCCATCTTCGTTTTTGCGAATAAATTAGCCACTTCTGCGGCGTCGCTTCTGCGACATAACCTCCGCTTCTGCGGAACCAACTGTGAACTCGACCCTCGCACCTGCAGACAAAATACCCGCTTCTGCAACATCGCAGGTGCGAGCCACCATTCGCACCTGCGCAATACCTCGCTTCTGCACTCCATCACTGTGCACCTGCGCATCCGCATATGTGCTCCAAACCTCTGCTTCTATGGTATTCCTCACCCAACACTCACCTCACCTCTGTGACTCTTTCGTTGCTTATGCGACTATTGCACCTGCGCAAACCGATCACACCAGATCTGCCACCAGTAATTTAGCCAAAAATGATCCAAACAAATTTGAACCTCATCCGAAACTCACTCGAGCCCCTAGGGACCCCATCCAAATATACTAACAACTCCCATAACATAACACGGACCTACTTGAGGCCTCAAATCACACATAACAACATCGAAACGATGAATCGCACCTCAAATGAAACTTAATTGAACTTTGAACATTCAACTTCCAAAACTCGTGCTGAAACATATCAAATCAACTCAGATTGAACTCGAACTTAACACACAAGTCCCAAATGATATAATCAAGCTATTCAAATTCCCGGAACCACAATCCGAATCCGATATCCACAAAGCCAACTTCCTGTCAAACTTATGAATTTTTTCAAACCTTCAAATTTTCCAGATTTCGCCAATTAGTGCAGAATCCTTCTAGGAACATCCAAATGCAAATTCAGACATACGCCCAAGTCCAAAATCACCATCTGGACCTAACGGAACAATAAAAACTCTGTTCTGGGGTCAAATTCACAAAGTCTAACTTGGTCAACTCTTCCAACTTAAAGCTTAAATATTGAAATTCATTCTTCCAAATCGATTCTGAATAACCTGAAAACCAAAACCGACGATTCACATAAGCCATAGTACATCATACTGAGCTACTCATGCTCTCAAACTCCCGATCGAAGTGAAAATACTCAAAACGACCGGTCGGGTCGTTACATCCTCCCCCACTTAAACATATGTTCATCCTCGAACGTGCCCAGAGTTGATCCTAAGCCGTCAGATCAGTGTGTAACCTTACCATGAACATACTCGGGGGTTCTCGTACTTCAGCCTATTCTATATAGGCCCGACAACACAATATACTGAAGATCATTACTTCAACCTTAGCCCGTAGACCACAAAATCCGATTTCCAACATCCGAAATTTCCTACAAGACCCAAACCTCGCAATCTACACACTGTATGAGTCTAAGAAGCTGTATGAATCCAGAACCACAACCCAAGATGCATTCACATGACATACAACACGACTCGTATACTCGTAGCAAAATTTTCGATCACAGTAGCTGCTCAAAACAACCCAATACTGGTAATAAACCTCACATAAAAACCGCATTCTAAAACCTTCGTACATTGTCGATGATAAAAGAAACACGCAGAGCTCATGACCATTCATCAGATCAATGGAGCTCCCTCTCATTCGACAAGAACTATAGTTATTTCTAAGCCGACTTTCGATATTATCCTTCCAAATATACCGCAATAAAATCCGATAGCACCATACTAGATCCGACGACCTCATATTGTCAAATACCGGTAGAACCATACACACGAATCTAACACAAAGGATCATATCTCATCATAACTCCGTTGCAATGTGTGACCCGACCCAAACACTGATCCATATGAAATACTTTAATCCACCCTGGTCGAAATCAATAACCACGCGCAATTCGATATTAGGTACCCAAGGTGCATGATCATAACAACGGAGAAGCAGATGACACAATGCCACACAAACCTGGAAGAACATAATCAATGCGTAATCAATCATGCAACACTTAAATGCCTATTTCGCTCAAATTCTGCTATAAGGCCCCAATAGAACCTCACCATGTGTGCATAGAACCAACGAATCACAACCCCTCATAGCATAGAAGGGTAACTCATATAACATATCATAACACAAATAAGCTCAACACTAACCGAATGGCACATCCCTCACAACGGCAGTACAGATTCACCCAATCCGAGACGGTGCAGAACACACATCCTTATTGGGCCTACCAATAGACCCCAAACCAACTCTGGTCACCCACAATAATAAAATCTGAGTCACAAGTAGAATAGATATCCGATCAGTCAGAAACCTTCCATTTGATCCCATCCAGTAGAAAATCACAATACTCAACATGCTCCTCATGGCGGTAAGAAATATCCATCTCAAATCGTGGTAGAAATCATTTAGAACACTTTGGAATCCATTTGCATGTAACCAAGCTATCAGAATAGAATCCCTCCAACTCTACCAAGCCACGCAGTTTCCAAAACCCAATAGTACTGCCACAAAACACCCGGATAGACTCACCACATCATGAGAACAAAAAGAACTGAGCATATCATTACCATATTGATCCAACCTGCTACCTAGATTCCCTACTTCTCTGATTTTCTTCCGAATTACCCTCAAGTTGACACTTCTCCTTTCTAGAACACCAAGATCCTTAACCGAAACTCACCCCACGAGATCCTAGAATAAAATCACACCGCCTAAGGCCCATAAATTGTTGTATTCTTTAAGCACCCCACAAGTACCACAACCGAGACATTTACTCTGAAGAGGTCTTTTGCGAATCTAAAGTCATTTTCTTCACCTTCCTAATACTAAAATGTAAAATCCATAATGATATAGAAATACTGCAAGTCTCGATACCATCCAACTTAAACCCCAAATTATAGCCATATACAAATCTTCAAAATTCTCAATTGCCACATATAAACCTTGAATCCATTAGAAACTTCTCGAGAGTCATTTACTCTGATCATATCTCAATGGCACCTCCCAAACGGTCCGAACAACCTATGCCTTATTATCACGACAATACCCAAAAAAGTAACCCACACCTCTGAACAACCGGGTGAACCCCTACTCCATGCACGCTACATCCGTCACGAATTACAAACTCAAATCATTCCCCGATTACCATATACCCATAAAGTGTAATATAACCCATATCCAGAAATTCTTTACTTGAATCATCCTCGATCTCATCCTCTGCAAGTCATATCTGATTCATAAGTATGCCTCAAATCGAAACCAGTACAACACATAATCACGCAATCAAATCTTCGTTAGTAGACTCCCCCACTTAGCTCAATGTTGTAGAATAGGACATCTGATAACTCATCCTACCCATACTTTGTTACTGCCATAATATTGCAGGGAGATTCAACCAAATCCTTCATAATCTCACATAACATAAACCATATAGTACCTCAAATGATCTACTAAGCTTGCATACATCCCCATGACGATCAGGTCGACTTTCTCAGCCAAATTCAAATTCAAATCTCAACATATATGCCCCGATGTTATAAAAGAAACACTCCACGCAACACCATAAGTATCACACCTCCGTAGATTACTTCGCAGAAGATAACTCACCTGCTTAACCTTAGATTGACATCTTGTTATACCCCTTTCGCAACTGGGATTACTACGCCATCATTTAATCTCCCTGTGTCTGAACTCACAACAAGACATGTAAACCTACTTAGTTCCACAGTTAAACAGCATGAAAAATCTTTCGACACACTCATAACTCGAGACTATACGTCACATCAAGACAGAAATCAGGCACCTAATAGTCCATTCCACATCCCAAAGAAAACTCATGTCGTCCCATTCAAACCATCTGAGCACATATCGCAGTCGCATCATGTTCATCATATAGACATTCAACCACTCATCGAGTCACAAATTCAACTCATAAGGACACTACCGGATATATAAGTCTAGAAGCACGTGCTCAGACAACCGAATTACCCGTGCTCAAGTTACAGTCATAACCCGGCCTTAACTCCTCCAGACTGGCACATCATCAGTACGCCAAAATCACATCTCGCACAACATCCATGGAATCACAAGTCGTCGATGCATAATCGATATCGAGCGCTCACATGCGCATAAGAATGAGTGGAGGAAATTCAAAGAGTTACGTTTTAAGTTGAATCAATGCTGCCCGAAAAGGAAAGAAAGATGGTAAATGCCCTGTAGCCTATCGAAGATAGGTGTGGACATCATCATACCAATCCACAAGATTCTACTAGACATTTGCTCATGACTTGTAGAACCTATGAACCTAGAGCTCTGATACCACCTTGTCACGATCCAAAATCCACCTATCGTAATAGCACCTAACCCAACCTGCCAGGTAAGACAATTAACAACTATCCAATTTAATGAGATTTATTAAGATAAGAAATGATAATACACCGCGTTTATACAAAACTTTCCCAAGGACTGGTAGTACAAATCATGAGTTTCTAAGATTAGAATTTACAAAGCTGATATAAAATAAATACATCATTTTCTCAAAATGTACATAAATAGATTTTTATAAATCTAAGGAAACCATGAACAAGAGGCAGCTACAACTGGAATGCAGGTGCGTCTGCAAATCTAGCTCTTGTCGATCACAGTAACATCATCATCCAATATCCGAATGCAAGGTGCAGAAGTGTAGTATGAGTACAACCGATCTCATGTACTCACTAAGTAACAAACCTAACCTTAGGTTAAAAATAATGATGAGCTGGAACACAAGTCACGGGTCCAACACCAAAATCCAACAACAATTCATAACAACATAATGGAAGTAATAAAAAAAGCATCTCAGAGATAAAATGCTCAGCTTGTCTACAGATCCAGAAAATAGGCCTGCTTTTCAAGTATATCAGTGAAAATCCAAATCTTTTACTGAAATCACCAAAATATGAGTACGTTTTGTAAAACTGTGGTTTTTCCCAAAAAATTTCAACAACATGTAAGATGTTTCATTTTCAAATGGCATAAGGAAAATACATCTCAATGCTTACATGCCAATGAGTATGTGAAGTCATAATTGCGCAATATCGTACAACATGAGAAAAATGTCTGTATGTCAAGTGGGCATGTCAATGCGATGCAACTCAGTGATAAAACCATATGCACACTCTCAGAGCATCAATTCACTCAATCCTTCTAGTAACTTAGTCCTCACAGTCACTTAGTCCTCACAATCACTCAATCCTCACAGTCACTCAATCCTCCCAATTGCTCAGTACCCGCACTCAATAGGCACCTAAGCTCAAAAGGGGTGTCTACAGACTCGAGAAGGGCTCCTTCAGTCCAAGCACTATAACAAGCCAGTCATGGCATAAATCAATAAAGCATGCAGCAGCATGCAACCCGATCCCATAAATATCCTCACCATAAGTTCCTCGGTCTCACTCATTCATCAATCTCCAGTCTCTCGGGCTCAAAATGTCATGAAAATCAGCCCAAAAATGATGATGTGATGTATAAATAAATGGTGAGAAAGACTCAGATATGATATAAAATGAATGCGTATGACTAAGTATGTAATTGCAATGTAATCAAATATTTCAATAGCAGCAATGACCTCGGTGGGTCCCACGGAATAATGATGTGATCTAGACATGGTTTCTAGCATGAATCACAACTCAAAAGCTCTAGTATGTAGAAATTTCATGGTTCCAAATAAGAGCAGGCAACTATACGATACCACCAAAATAAGGGAGTCACATTTCACACGTTGCACGGCCACACACCCATCACCTACCATGTGTGTCACCTCAAACCAAACGCATAAAATGTATAATCAGGGATGGCCCCGTATGAGGCACTATACGGGAGGAGATGTAGATCACCAGTTGGATGGTTCGAAGTCGGTGAAACAGAACTATATGGGACAGATTTGATTCACCAAGCCGTTGAGAAGGTGAACTGATACAAGAGCGGCTAAGGACGGCACAAAGTAGGCAAAAGTCTTATTCTGATGTCCGACGTCGTGATTTGGAGTTCGAGGTTGGTGAGTGGGTTTTGTCTGAGCATCTCGCCAATGAAGGGTGTTATGCGTTTTGGGAAGAAGGGTAAGTTGAGTCCACGGTATATCGGTCCGTACAAAATTCTTCGACGAATTGGACAGGTTGCTTATGAGTTAGAATTGCCATCCGAATTGGAATTCGTCCACCCGGTATTCCATGCATCTATGTTGAGTAAATGTATTGGAGACCCTTCTCGAGTCGTCCCTATCAAAGATGTACAAGTTACAGAGGATCTATCATATGAAGAAGTGTCAGTAGCTATATTAGATCGACAAGTCCGCAAGCTAAGAACAAAGGATGTAGCTTCCGTCAAAGTATTGTGGAGGAACAAGAACATGGAAGAAATTACTTGGGAAGCAGAAGAGAAGATGAAGTCTAAATACCCTTACTTGTTCCAGATTCAAGATAACAAGGATGTCGAGGGGACGCAGGACGCATTAGAAGGTTAAACAACTCTATGAGTTAAGCAATAGCTGGAGAGTACTCTTCATTAATACACAATGATAATATGCAGATAGTGTACATATCCATAATGCTTAGCGTAGCCTTGCAAGGTAACACATTAGGTTTAACTGCTTGCAAGTTATTCTGGAGTCCATGTTATAGAAGGGTATATAAAGGTTGCACAGAGTAGATTTGTAGTCATCAAACCTCGGCGAATTTATTTGAATTAGAAATGGTTGATTTCGACGTGATAATGGGAATGGACTGGTTATCCTCATGTTATGCAAATGTTGATTGTCGTACGAAGATGGTTAGGTTTCAATTTCCTAATGAACCCGTCATCGAATGGAAAGGGAACATTGCTACGCCGAAAGGTAGGTTTATTTCCTATCTTAAGGCAAGGAAGATGATCTCAAAAGGGTACATTTATCATCTCGTTCGCGTAAGGGATGCGGAGACGAAGCCGCCTACTCTACAATCAATCCCCGTGGTCAACGAATTTCCAGATATTTTCCCAGATGAACTTCCAGGCCTTCCTCCTGAAAGGGAGATTGAGTTTAGCATTGATGTATTGCCTGACACTCAACCCATATCTATTCCTCCATATAGGATGGCCCCGGCAGAGTTGCGCGAGTTGAAGGCGCAGTTGAAGGACTTGCTGGATAAGGGCTTCATTACGCCTAGCACTTCACCTTGGGGTGCGCCAGTCCTGTTCGTGCGGAAGAAAGACGGGTCGTTACAGATGTGTATCGACTATCGACAGTTAAATAAGTTTACTATAAAGAACAAGTATCCACTTTCAAGGATTGACGACCTGTTTGACCAACTCCGGGGTGCCAAGTATTTCTCCAAGATTGACTTACGTTCAGGGTATCATCAGGTGAGGGTTAAGGAGAAGGATATTCCAAAGACGGCCTTCCGGACAAGATATGGGCACTTTGAGTTCTTGGTGATGTCGTTTGAGCTAACAAATGCCCCGACAGCGTTTATGGATCTCATGAATACTGTATTCAGGCCCTATATTGATGTGTTCGTGATCGTATTCATTGATGACATTTTGGTGTATTCTCGTTCGGAGGCGGAACATGCGGGCCACTTGCGGATAGTATTACAGACGCTTCAGGATCGTAAGTTATATGCTAAGCTCTCCAAATGTGAATTCTGGCTGAACTCAGTAGCATTCCTTGGCCATGTGATATCTGACGAGGGTATTAGTGTCGACACTCAAAATATCGATGCAGTAAAGAATTGGATGAGACCTACAACGCCATCAGAAAGCCGCAGCTTCCTAGGGCTAGTAGGATATTATAGACGATCTGTAGAAGGGTTTTCCTCTATATCAACACCATTGACTAGGTTAACACAGAAATCTACTAAGTTCCAATGGTCTGACGCTTGTGAACGAAGTTTTCAGGAGTTAAAGAATCGATTGACATATGCACCAGTGCTCACTCTCCCAGAAGGAACAGAAGGTTCTGTGGTATATTGTGACGCCTCAGGTATAGGTTTGGGGTGCGCATTGATGCAACATGGGAAGATGATTGCTTATGCATCAAGACAATTGAAGAAGCATGAAAAGAATTACCCGACCCATGATTTGGAATTGGCTGCAGTAATATATGCTTTGAAGATATGGCGGCACTACTTATACGGCGTCCATGTTGACATCTACACAGATCACAAGAGTTTACAATACATCTTCAAGCAGAAGGAGTTGAATTTGAGGCAGCGTAGGTGGCTTGAATTACTGAAAGATTACGATGTCGAGATATTGTACCATCCCGGTAAAGCCAATGTTGTGGCAGACGCTCTCAGTCGTAAGTCAATGGGAAGCTTAGTACACATTGAGGCAAGTAGACAGGGGTTGACTAATGAGCTTCATCAGCTAGCGAATATGAGAATTAGATTGTTAGACTCTGATGAAGGAGGGGTTACTGTACAGAATACATCAGAATCATCTTTGGTAGCCGAGGTAAAAGCACGGCAATATGAAGATCCTACCTTAGTACGATTGAGAGAGAGCATTCAACAGTGTAAAATTACGGCTTTTGAGATTGGAGCAGATGGGACACTGAGATACCAGGTCCGGTTATGCGTGCCTGATGTGGCAGGGCTGAGAGAGAAGATTATGATTGAGATTCATCAATCCCGATATTCCATCCATCCCGGCTCGACAAAGATGTATCATGATGTTAAGGAGCAGTATTGGTGGGATAACATGAAGAAGTCTATTGCAGAATTTGTAGCCCAATGTCCTAATTGTCAACAAGTAAAAATTGAACATCAGAAACCAAGTGGATTGCTTCAGAATATAGAGATTCCAACCTGGAAATGGGAGGTGATTAATATGGACTTTATTACTGGATTGCCTCGCTCTTATTATAAGTTTGACTCCATATGGGTGATAGTTGATCGACTTACAAAATGTGCCCATTTCTGCCAGTTAAGACAACTTACACAGCTGAAGATTATGCGAAGTTGTATATCAAGGAGATTTTTAGGCTTCATGGTGTACCGATATCTATTATATCAGACTGAGGAGCGCAATTTGCGGCTAACTTTTGGAGGTCTTTTCAGAAGGGTTTAGG
>ML253915.1:0-17884 GCA_005239495.1 Nicotiana undulata
AATTCAATTATACAATTTACTTCAAAAATTCATGCTCAAATCGTGGCAAAAGATCACATTTTCAAATTTCTAGGTTTCTTAGCAAATTCCCACATTTTCCCCCAATTTTCATATCAAATCTATGTAATAAATCCTGTATTTAACTTGAAAATAAGTAGAAACAACTTACATTTGATGCTTGATGAAATCCCCCTTGAAATGCTCTCCAAAATCATCCAAGCCAATTGAAAGAAATGAAGAAAATGGGCCAAATTCGTGTTTAAAGAATCTGCCCATGCTTCACCTGGTTGTATTTTGCACTTGTGCTGTACAAGTTGTACATCCTATTAAAATTCCCTTGTTGAACACCTTCTGTTAAGACTCCCATAACTTCTTGTAGAAATATCCAAATAACAAACGGATTGAGGATTTAGAAACGAAACTCGAAGATCTTCAATTTGATAGGTTGTACACCATATAACTCTTTATATATTCCGAGATATGAGCTTCTAAAGTCGGCCCTGTGCATCTGTAAATTCTATCGAAACTGCTCGACCAGCCACCTTCAACCGATCATACATTTCAGTACAAATGTCCAAATGATTCATGGTTTAACATTCTGAAAACTATATTACAAGGACTGCAACTTTCATGTTTTGCAAATGTTCAGATTCCTTATAGATTTCGATATATAAGCTTCAAAAGTAGACTCCTCGTGCACTAATTGCTGTCCAAAATCTGCAGAAATTTTCTGCAATTTTTCCTTCTTTCTTTTGTCCGAAATTCATTCCGTTAACCTTCCGAAATCCACCCGAGGCCCTCAGGACCTTAAACAATTATACCAACATGTCCTAAAACATGATACGAACTCGCTCGAGGCCTCAAATCACATCAAACAATGCCGAAATCTCGAATCGCACTAAAATTCAAACTTTATGAACTTTGAAATTTCAACTTCTACATCCGATGCCGAAACCTATCAAATCACATCCGATTGACCCCAAATTTTGCACACAAGTCATATTCGATATTACGGACCTGCTCCAACTTTCAGAATTGGAATCCGACCCCGATATCAAAAAGTCAAACTCTCGGTCAAACTTCTCAAAAACCTTCAAATTTCTATCTTTAGCCAAATGACTTCAAAATGACCTCCGGACATCCGAATTCACTTCTGATCGCGCTCCCAACTCCAGAATCANGAAATACGCTTCAAGCCAAACTTAGGAAATTTCTTCAAAAATGCTCACTTCCACAATATACACCGAAATGCTCTCGGGTTATCTAAATCCCGATCCGAACATATGCCCAAGTCCGAAATCATCATACGAACCTGCTGGAACTTTCGGATCCTGATTCCGAGGTCGTTTACTCAAAATTCAATCCCAAAACCAAATTGAATCAACTTAAGAACTTAAGAAATTCTAGAATTCACTTCAATGCGCCGAACCGGTCTATACTACTCGGAATGACTTCAAATTTTGCAGACAAGTTATAAGTGACATAACGGAACTATTTCCGATCTCAGAATTTCATTCGGACCTCGGGAACATAAAATCACATTTCAAGCCAAATTTCAAATTCTTTAAAAATCCTCAAAACTTCATTAACTCCAATTTTCTCATTTTGATCCGAAACATGTCAAATCAAGTCCATTTCTTACCAAATTTCACAGATAACTTAAATTACACATATTGAACCTGTTCCGGTCTCCGGAATCATAATACGGCCCGGCCGCACAGGTTTTACATCAAGGTTCATTTTTCATAAGCCTTTAATATTTTCATAAAACAATTTCCTTTAAAAATTCATTTCTCGGACTTGGGTCCTCGGAATTCGATTCCGGGCATACGCCCAAGTCCCATATTTTCCTACGGACCTTCCGGGACCGTCGGATCACGGATCCGGGTCCGTTCACCAAAAATGTTGACCAAAGTCAACTTTATTCAACTAAGTATCATAAATTCAACTCTTTATCAAGTTTCCACATAAAGGCTTCCCGGCTGCGCACGCACATCGAGGTTAGATTGACGGAGGCTTTCGGGGCCTCGGAACACAGTCATAATTAAATTTACATAAGATGACCTTTTGGGTCATCACAGTTTACTCAAAATTCCAGTCTTACTCAATTTCCTCAACTTAAGGCTTCTGAAATAAGAATTTTCCTTTCAATTTAACCCCGAACCCCCTGAATTTCAACTCTGACAATACCCACAAGTCACAATACCCGAAATGAAGCTGTTCATGACTCCCAACTACTGAACGACGCGCTGGATCTCAAAACGACCGGTCGGTTCGTTACAGCTCCTAAGTCTCAAATCACCTAACGAAGCTATCCTAGCCAAAAAATCCGCATTCCGAGGTCGTTTACCAATAAGTCAACTCTCAGTTGACTTTTCCAACTATATGGCTATTTTTCAAGACTAATTGTCTCAATTCTCACTACATCAATTCTGAACCCGAGCCAACCGACTCTAATACATCATAAACAGCATAATCAACCTATGACAAGGCAATAACAGCAATAATAGTGCAAATTCTACGGAACGACCGACCGGGTCGTTACAGTAAGTATCCCGTCTAACCTCGAAGAGGTAGTGACGAGAGGTCGAATTTGACACTTGCTAGAGGTCAATTTAATAAAAATCAAGGGTAACACTAAGCATGGATATCATATGCAATTTAATAAGTAGTGATAGGAAATAACAACTTCTTTCACATTTAAGATTTTAAATGTTCGTCACTTCAATTGACTATATAAAATTCCCAGGCGAGTAAACTGGTATAAATCACATAAAGTACGCAGCAATTATCATGCGCACGAAATGCCGAGGGTCGAACGGCGTAGACCAACAATAATAAAATGTGCACTGCCGAAGGGTCGAATGGCTCGAACCATTGATGCATCTATTACCCCGCTCGTGAATCGATCATGCGATGCGGTCATATATAAATAATAGAGTTATCCTGCTCGCGAATCATACATGTGACTCAGGTACTCATAGATACACATATTCACACAATAAATTCACAGTTTATCCGCTATATAGTTACTCAAGATAGTGATAAAATTCTCTTTTAATGGACACGAAGATAGTATTTAAATATTTTCTGGAAATTCATTTTCCAAGTTCGATAAGGTTTTAAATATTATAAATTTACCAGTAAGGTTACAAGTACGGCAAATAAAGAATGCTTTATAAGGAAAACAATTATCCCAGGAAAGTCAATTATCTTTCTAGATGATTAAGGAAAATAATCTTTAAACTTCTCAATTATTCAATCACTAATCCGATAATATTAACAGTCTAATTTCAGTAACAAAATTACAAGTACAACAAGTAAAGTATGCTAGTGGGTCCTAGCCTACCTAGACACAAGCATAATAGTAGCTACACACGGACTCCCGTCACCTCGTGCGTACGTAACCCCCACAAATAGTAGAACTTATTCAATTAGTTCACCTATGGGGACAATTCCCCCGCGATCGCATAAGCCAAAAATCCAACAGCATTCAAAATGCACTGTGCGATCGCATACTCCTCCCAGCGATCGCATAAGCCAAATCCAGCAGCCTCCAATTTCCTCCTCGTGATCGCACTCCCCTTCCTACGATCGCATACGCAAAATTTCAGCCCTTGAATTTCCTTCTTTGCGATCACACTCCTCTGGATGCGATCGCAATGCACACCAGGTACACCAGACAACAGCAGCAACAAAGAAGGAAAAATGGTTCGAAATTATCCCGCGGCCCCCGGAACCCTGTCCAATCACACGACTCAGTCCTATAACATCCCACAGATCTGGTCGATTCCTAAAATCACATCAAACAATGCCGAAACCACGAATCACTCTCCAATTCAAGCTTTATGAACTTTGAAATTTCAAACTTCTACATACGATGCCGAAACATTTCAAATCACGTCTGGTTGACTTCACATTTTGCACACAAGTCATATTCAATATTACGGACCTACTCCAACTTTCAGAATCACATTCCCACCCCGATATCAAAATTTCCACTTCCGGTCGAATTTCTCGAAAACCTTCAAATTTCTATCTTTAGCTAAATGACTTCAAAATAACCTACGGACCTCCGAATTCACTTCTGATCATGCTCCCAACTCCAGAATTACCATACGCAGTTATTCACAGACTCGGAATCCCAAACGGATATCAATATCACTAAAATGAACATCCACCCAGACTTATGAAATTTCTTCATAAATGTTGGCTTCTACTATATACGCCGAAACGCTCCCGGGTCATCCAAAACTCATTCTGAACATACGCCCAAGTCCGAAATCATCATACAAACCTACTGGATCTTTCAAACCCTGATTCCGAGGTTGTTTACTAAAAAATCCCATCTTTGTCAATTCTTCCAACTTAAGACTTCTGAAATGAGAATTTTCTTTCCAAATTAACTCTAAACTTCCCAAAATTCAATTTCGACCATGCGTGCAAGTCATGATACCTGAAGTGAAGTTACTCATGGCCTCAACCCGCTGAACGACGCGCTAGAGCTCAAAATGACCGGTCGGGTCGTTACAGTCAATCAAGGGGATAAGATATACAATATAATATTTTACATTAGTTAAAGGATTTTCATTAGATGGATGACAAAATAATTACAATTCTTAGATACAAGTGGAAATAAGTGACCAAAATAGAATTCCAATGTTCCCTTCATACTAACATAACCTATAGTACATCTACGGAGTCTCTAAGTAAACATGAGAGTAATATGAAATTTGTCGGTGACAATGCACTGACTGTACCTCAAAATGATAAATAAGAGACAATGCAACAAAGACCCCGATATCTGGTAGGGCTCACCAAGTCAGTTGAGAAGAGGGTACACCTATTAAGATCCTGCACCACCTACTGAGGAATCACCTGTATCCATTAAAGATGCAGCGTCCTCCGCAAAAAAGACGTTACTACATATGTAATTGTCCGATCAGCTAGGTCGTCTCACCCCCAAAGCATGAGGGATGACATAGAAACACAAAACGACAACCATGTGCGCGTCATAACTTTCGATCTCTGCCCGATCGGCATGACTGTCTCACCACAATGTCGCGTGTGTCGGCATAGTCATTACTAGATATCAATTCATCCTAATCAAGGGGAATAATTTCAACATAATATAAATGGCATCTTTTCCCTCAATCAACTCCTACACTAGCACGTGTAATTCCGGGCTTAGGCTTTTATAATCTAACCTTCCTCGGTGACCTAACGATACTCCAAAACAAAATGTTTCTATATAAATAAAATATATATTTATCTCATAGATTTCATAAAAATATCATTTCTTCGGCACTCTTGGCCAAACATGATATTTTTCATTCTCGGCACAATGGTCGCATTTCATATTACATGTTTTCATTCCTTTAATTGTCGTGGATCATTATAAAATATTTAATACGTTTGAAACAATGGAAAATCGTAGTTTCAACTCATAAGTATGTAAGAGCTCAAAACATAATTGAAATACTTACAAAAGGAGAGCATAGTGATTTGCAATTAAAACATGAATTCTAATCACAAGCATTAGATACAACAACTATATTTGAAATATTTTTCCAAAGGGAAGCATAATATGATGGAGCAATTTGAACATAACTTGAGTACATAAGAATTTGGGTAAATCAATCGTTGGAAGCCATTCAGCACAATAGGAATAGGAGCTTGAACAAACCACGTATGGAACATACAAGGAACTCATGGATTCCGATTCTATAGAAGGATTTTAACCGACATACCTTAGTTAAGCTTACATAGGATTATTACAACGTTCCAATACTCCTAGTAACTTCAGTCTATAGAAATATAATCAAATTGAGCCATCATTAAAAAGATAATCATAGTCTAGGTCATTTAGGAATTTCATCAAACAAATAGTGTGCATATTTTACTACAACTCCTTACAATAGGATTCTTCACCCCACAACCAATCCCCAAGTCAAAAATTCACCAACAATAGTTCAACATCCTCCATACCACCTTCATCGGCACATGCAATGCTCAACGACTAACTCCCAACCCAAGAATCACATCTTTTATCCTTCATGTACACCCAAATTTGAAATTTAGGACGTATGTCTTCTGATCACCACCCCATAAGCCCCAACATTATAAAATCTTACTTAAACCCATTACAAATCTTTGCATGAAAGCTTAGGGACAAAATATTATCCGGTTAGTTGAAGGCCTTGTGAGTGACTTCCTTGAATCTTAAAAAAAATGAGCAAGAATTGAAGAACAAATGGTTATGAGTATCTCTCTCTCTCTCTCTCTCTCTCCCTCTCTCTCTCTCTCTCACTCTCTCTATTTTCGCCCTCTTCGAATGATCTGATTTTTCTTTCTAAAATTGCACCTTGAGTCTTTTTATTAAAATAGGGTCGGGTTTGAAAATCCCCAAAAATAACCCCTGATGCCAAACTTGCGATCGCGGAGTGCATCGCAAAAAGGATATGTGGTCCCGGAAATGAACTTCAAAATCTGGGTTTGGTCTAGTCAAGTCCGCGACGAATCCACGATTCACGAAACAATTCTGTGATCGCACATTAGACCACAAAATCTACCTTAGAAAATTCTCATGTTGATTATGCGAGAGATATGCGATCCGCAAAATGGCTGTGTTATCTGCATAATCCACCGTGAAATGACCCTCAAAATTGAGTTGCATCTGACTCATTCCGCGATTACACTATGGCTAGCGAAACAACCCGCAGTCGCGTAATGGACCGCACACTTTCCACTTTCTGTAGAAAAATTAACTAACTCCACGATGCCTTGTAAGTCCAAACATTCGTACTGCGACGAGCTTCTACGGGGCCTCACATCCTTCATCTCTTTGGATCACTCATCCTGGAATGAGAGTTAGAGTCCATCGTAGACGCCCAATATGACTTAACTCTTCATTCACACACCAAGACTTCTAAAGTTTTCTACTCCCTAAATTTCTAAAACTTTCGGCAGGGTTTTCCCTGTATTTGGGCCTATCCACCTGATAGAGAGCCGCATAAACTAGTCCTAACAACGTGTTCAAAACACAACAATGCATCATAGACATGAAAATAATACCAACTATAACATTATAAGCATTACATTGCTAAAAAGGGCACCTTAGCGTCAACTATACAAGTTTCAACATAACTCATAGAAAGTAAATCAATCTATTGATACCTTTATGGTAATAATTTTAACATCTTTCAGACATATCACATACTGCTACCACATTATCTAAAGAAAAAGGGAGTGAAGCAAATTCTGTGGGACGGATTTTCACGTCTTGTGCTCACTATCATACATGAATTTGATCATGGCAAGACATAGAAATTTTACCACTTCGGGTGGTTATAATTTCTAACCAACTCTATTAGAGTAGGAGTATATATTTTAATATGGTATAAAATAAATTATACATATTGATAAAATATAATTAAAATTTCATTAACATTAATATTACGTGAAATGGTAGAGGGAAAAAAGACAAATCATAATTCAACCACCTCTATTAATGTGATGACCCGATAGGTTATCTAGAGTTTTAGAACCTAATTCTGTATTTCGAAGACTCAAATACCTCATTTTAGTCTTCCTCGATTTGTGTGCATACTCCATGTGTTTGTTTGGAAGGCTTTTATGTTAAAAACGGATAAAATATGAAATTTTCTCTTAAAAATAAATTTGAGTTGACTTCGGTCAACGTTTTGAGCAAACGCACTCGGATTCGTATTTTGACGGTTACAGTGGGTCCGTATCGTGATTTGGGACTTGGGCATATGCCTGGAATCGAATTTGGAAGTCCCTAGCTCGAGTTATCACACTTTGTTAAAACTTAAAAGTTTAAAGGCTTAATGAATCTAAAAGTTTGACCAATGTTTTACTTTATTGATATCGGGTCCGTATTTTAATTCTGAAACCCGGTATAGGTCCATTACTATATTTATGACTTGTCTGTCAGATTTTGTGAGAAAAAGAGTTGGCTTGACGTGATTCGCACATTCGGTTGGTAAAATAGAAATTCATGAGTTTTTTTGAAAATTTCATATGATTTGGTGTTTGATTCATAGTTCTAGGTGTTATTTTGGAGAATTGATCGCGAGCAAGTTCGTATGATGTTGTCGGACTTGTGTGCATTTTTGGTTTGGAGACCTCAGGGCTCAGGTGAGTTTCAGATAGGGTACAAAGTGAAATTAGACTTAGGAAAAATAGCTGGTGCAGCTGTTTCTAGTGCATGCCTCAGATCTCGCAATTGCATGGTCTGAGTTTGCATTTGCAAAAATGTTGCCAAGCCTACTGGGCTCGCATTTGCGAACACAGTGTTTGCATTTGTTAAGTCCACCTATGGAGAGCTTCTTCGCATTTGCGGAGGGTCCACTGTTCGCAACTATTCATCGCAATTGCGATGACAGCAGAAATGGGAAGACTTTGCTGCGACAGTTTCTTCGCATTTGTGGGGTTCGCATTTGCGGACTCTAGATCGCAAATGCGACATCTGCGACTGAACTAGTAGCTGAAAAACAGGATTTTCTTTCTTTCTTCAAATTTTGAAAACAAGAAAACCTTGGAGGCGATTTTCCCAAGAGCACTTCTTCCCCAATCCATTGGTAAGTGATCCCAATCTATTTTCTTTCTATCTTTCATTACATTTCATAAGATTTTAACCTAAAATCTAGTATTTCCATGGTGGAAATAGGGGGTTTGGGTAGAATTAGGGATTTTTGAAAAATTAGGATTTATACCTGAAATTGAGGTTGGATTTCAGAAAAAATTACATAACCGGGCTCGGGGTGAATGGGTAATCAGGTTTTTGTCAGAATTTGAGTTTGGACCAAGCGAGCCCGGGAGTTGACTTTTTCAATAATGAGCTAAATTGAATCTTTTGCAATCCTGGGGTAGTTCCTATGCCTTATTTTGAATCGTTTGGTTGGTAATTTGCTAGATTTGATTGTTTTGGAGGCTTGTTTGAAAGTCAAAGTTGTGGTTGATTTTTGAGTTGATCTTTGGAGCGAGGTAAGTGCTTAGTTTAACCTTCATTTGATAGAAATAGGAACCCTCAGATTATGTGCTACGTGAATTTTATGTGTTGCGGCGTATATGCAAGGTGACAAGTGCTTATCGCCGCCGAAGTACTTGTTTCTTCTTATTTCTCTGTTCTTCCGTCATTATCTCATTCCATGCCTTAACTGTTATGTGCCCTAAATGCCTTACATGCTTTAATTTCTACTTGTCAATCAATGTTTCTCCTGTTAAAAATATTGGACCTGTTTGCGTTTTCAGGACTTGCTGCTATTTTCCGTAATTGACGTACTCGCAATTGACATTTACTGGACTTGTCTTGCCATGTAGTATTTCATACGTGAATTTCCAAGTTAGTACAAGGTTTCCTTTCTGTTTCAGCTATATATATTCATCAGTTATGGTGGTTCTTGGGATTTGAAATATGAAATTAATTGTACTCACTGATCAATTGTATTGATATGGTGGGATCGGGTTGTACGCCGCAACAGGTGAAATAAGGGTGGATTTATGCGGAGGAATTAGGGTGATGTTACACCCCATGTTTTAGTACATGAGAGTACGTCGTAAGTCAATTGATTTAAGCTCGAAAATGAGATCATCTTTGAAAGTACATAAAGTAAGTTAATCATGTTAACTTAGAGGTTACAAATATACAAGATCATGAACTGCAAGTACCAAGACAGTTGGAAAGTTTAGAAGCTAAACGAATTGAAGAAAATAAGTTTTGTCAAAAGTCGACAAGTTAGGAATGTAATAACATGTACTTTTGGGGTGACTTGGAATTACGGGATGATATGCCTGCCAAATTGAATATCTACAAGTCTAGTTTCCAATGGATTAAACTATTCAATGATACAACATTGGAGTAAAGAGATATTTGTATTTTTGCGAGACTGCGTAGATTGGTAGGTGCATCATCTACTTGCCATAATGAGAGGCCTCAATTAAAAGCACCAAAGTCGGCCATGAGGGGACTTTTAAGGGCTTATCAACTCATTTTATTCACCCATCTTTCAGACCAAGAAAACCATATTGAACCCCTAAAACTCCTCCCCTAAAATCCCACACAAACCCTAGGTAATTTCTGGTGTGACGATGTAATTCAAGTGTCGAAAACCCCGGACAACTTTCTAGTTTATCTTTCTCCTTCTTTTAGCTTTTTTGGGGGACTTATTTTTTATGAAGAAGGATTAGTTTTCTTGGGTTCTACTCAGTCCAAGGTAATTCTATGCTTCTCCTTCTATTATCTATTTGTTTATCGTGCAAATGGTAATTATAATTATACTTAGTTAAGTGGTTCTAAAAATACGTGATTTATCTTAAAACAAGTTATTGAACAATTATAGCTAAGCGCGTTAAGATAGAATGTAGTGAAAGCAGTTAGAAGGCTAGAGAAAAGCAAACTGGAGCGCCTTAGGTCGAAGGCTCGATGTAGACCTCGAGGGTCTATGAGGCCGAGGTTCGGTCCTGGGTCGAAAGATTGATGGAGCTATAACAGATTTGTGTGACTTAGGACACGCTATTTATGATCAATAACAAGCTATAAATGAAGAACAAGTAATGGGAAATAGTAAATGTGAGTAAAATGAACTAGTAAATAGAGACAGAGACTGTTGTTGATAATAAAAGCAGAGAATGTTCTTGTGCCTTGTATTCAATATGTTGTGTTTACAAAATAACAAGGGTTCCCTTTATATAGCAGAGAGGGTCCTAACATAGTACATCAACAATTATTACAAAGATTTTTATTGATTCAGCTAGTTAATGCCCAAGTAAGGAATCGTACTTCTTTGTAGAGTTGTCGGCCTCGATTTTTGTGTCGTTCCTTGCGTCGACTCCAGTTCCATGACCTCTTAGATCGAGGGTATGCGAGGCTTCGAGATCAGACTCGGAGCCGCACTCGAGACCTCATATGAATAATCCAGCGAATATAAACATAAAATTGGCCCCTCCAAGTTTAGTCGTACACAGATAGTCCCCGCGTTTCATATAATGAAGTGATAAGAAACGAACTTGATGTGGATCTTTCCCGGGCTTTTCACGATGATTTCATATTCGTGACGTAGGCATACCATACGACTCGAAACATCCTGTCGAATAATCTCCCTAGGATGTTAATTGCTCTACCTCTTCATTCTTCCCAAATGGGTAATGATGGCGTCGTCGGTTGGTTTCCCCATAAGCATTTATTGCTTATTTAGTAAGGTTACCCACCTTATATAAATAGGGGGTTCCCTGACTTCAAACTCCATTCTTCCTATCTTCAACAAACTTAAATATTTTCCATTCATCTCTGTTTTTTCATCTTTATGGTGCAAACCTATGTCTGCACGGCCGTTTGGTGGTGTCCTTTCAGGCCCGGCCATGACTTCCTTCCCGGGGTCCTCTCCTACTAATCGGGGTTATATTGGGTTGTTGTTGTTGTTGTTGTTATCGTTACTGCTGATGTCGGCCCGAGGAAACGAGAGAAGGGCCTCGAATGCCCTCTGAGCTGGAGGGCATAAAGTGCATATAATTCTTCTCATCTTTTCATGGAGTACCGATACTGCTTCTCATCTCTCTTAACTTCAATCGGGTGTGGTATTTCTCCCTCTTTTCCTCCTGCGACGCGAGGAGGCAATATCCACCGATTCTGGCATCCCACACTGGTTCGATGTTTTGAGAAGGGGCTTCTTAGTGGTGGTGATGGGTGTTTTAAGGTGGAGGGACATCTTGCCTGCCCGTTGCCGCTCTGAGAAGCCCAAAGACACTGACTAGAGGTCCTTTGCGAGGGGGTCCTCGAGGATATACCCCTGGAAGATAGGCTTCCGTCTGTAGATTAGGCCTTTGTTTTATATTTCTCTGTCGTTGTGTAAAGATCCCATTGTGGTCATTGTAAACATCTTCTATCAATATAAGAAGTTCTTTGTTTTCTTTCGATTTGGTGTTGGAAATCGTTCTGCCTTTTTGTTTATGCAAACCTGCGTGTGCGATGGGCCCAAAAATTGGACTTTTGTCGTGACCAACATCATGCTTGCTAAATCTCCAAAACTTTTTGACGGATCTGGGGTTGCTATTTAGTTAGACGAGGATCGTACCTCGGCTTCCCTGCGGCAGGGGCGACCTATTGACGATCTTTGAACGAAAACTTTTCCTTCTCTCGGGCGCCTCGAAGAATTCCGAGGATGGCCTTCGAGTGGGTATCCACTTTAGCCATAAGGATCGCGCCAACATTTATCCTAGCTCTAAAAATAAGGATATATCCGAGACTCTATTAATGATTCTTTAAATATGGACCTGCTTAGGTCCCAGGTAGCCTTTGGGTTACTTGAACGGGAGTTCGCTCGAGTTTCGGGGATGCGGGTAGCTCTAATATTTACAGATTTTCTATGAGTGGGGAATTTGTTTTAAACAAAGGCAAGTGTCGGGCCTACGCGCGGATTGCGCTTGCGCCTATTGCTTTGCCCATGAGGGTTTCTGGTATGAGATCCATTCCCTGAGATGGATCCTTTCGGCTCTTGCCTTGGCCTGATGATTTTGTGATAGTCCAAGACTGGTCGTTTGGGATTTTCGCGCTGGCTTCCCATATCCTTATGTTTTGGCCCCTTCGGTGTTTTCAAGCATGGGGTTAACGCCCCTTTTTAACTGGACTATAGGCCTTTTGAGGTTATCCCGGAGGCTCATGCGTGCCTTGCCCTTGGATGTTTCCAGTCGTTCGTCTAGTGCTCATTCTTTGGTCCGAGTTGTGGCTTAGGCTCATTAGTCCTTCGAGTTTTTAGTTGGCCCGTAGGCTGGCCTAAAAAAGCTCTCAGGCGATTTTTCAGTCGATTATTTTGGGCTCAGTCCCCGACACAGGTTACGACTTGAGCTCACCGATCCTTTAGGTTTCAAATTAGCTCGTAGGCCTTTTGCGCTAGCTTCAAGGCTCTTAAGCAACTTTTTACTAACCATTTCGGGCTCAGTCCCTGAGCCAGGTTACAACTCGAGCTCACCGATCCTTTAGGTTTCAAATTAGCTCGTAGGCGTTTTGCGCTGGCTTCAAGTCTCTTAGGCGACTTTTAACTAACCATTCCGGGCTCAGTCCCCGAGCCGGGTTACGACTCGAGCTCACCGATCCTTTAGGTTTCAAATTAGCCTGTAGGCCTTTTACGCTGGCTTCAAGGCTTTCAGGCGACTTTTTACTAACAATTCTGGGCTCAGTCCCCGAGCCGGGTTACGACTCGAGCTCACCGATCCTTTAGGTTTCAAATTAGCCCGTAGGCCTTTTGTGCTGGCTTCAAGGCTCTTAAGCGACTTTTTAATTTAACATGTCCCAGTTTTACTCTTGGAACCAGGTTTCAGCTCGTGGATCTTCACCCTTGGGTTTTTCTTGAATCAATTCAAACCAGCCTTTAGAGCGGCTATATTTTCCATTGCTTGAAGATTTACTTGGAGTTTTATCCTGTTCATCTGACTCTTCGACGGCCCAAAAGAACCTCGATTATGAGTCATCACGATGAACGGACAAAACACTTTCTTATGAGCCTACATGAAAATGTTCGAAACTCTTTTATGCGAGCCGACATAAAAATGTTCGAAACTCTTTTACGCGAGCCGACATGAAAATGTTCGAAACTCTTGCATACACTAAAGGTAGCATCATATTAACCGGTTCTTTCCAAAAATTATTTTAAATGATTTAATTTTAGGGCGATAGTCGGGCGTCCCCGAATCGCTTGTTGTTGTGGGGCTGGAGCCCATCGACCGGAGTCGCCTTGTTTGGCCGAAGCCCTTAGTCCCGTGTATCATATCCTCGGCATCTATATCCGAGGGTATGCCTTTTAAGGGGTCTTACAAGTTAGAATATATTGCCTTGGCTTTGAAGTCGGGACCGCGCCTTGCTATTTGAATGCTCCCACTTGAGGCCTTGTGATTTCTGACATGCCAGTAGGACTTACTGTTTTAAACATATTCGAGGTTATCATGTTGGGATTTTGCGACCTCGGATCTTGATAAGTCGAATCTGTTGAATTTGCAAAATGTTTTGATGATAGAACATTATTTGGTACAAGCATATACTCTTTTGCCATCGAGGGATCGACCCTCCAACGCGGGCACGGTTCATTCCACCGTTTGACCCGCTATGTTATTTTCCAGCCAAAAAACCCTTTTCGGCTTACTTTAACTTGTTTCGCGAGGCATCTCCTCCCCCGGGGCAGTGTCCTCCAACGGCCGAGGTTGCTTTGAGAGAAGACTTAGATGCTTGCATAAGTTCTTTCTAACGGACGCATAAATGTTTCTTTATTAAAAACCTTGACGGTAAAAAGCATTTTTTCGGGACCAAAACCCGATCGAAGGAAAAGAGTGCAACGGGTCCGTCGATCAAGGGTCCCTTTGGAACTCGCGGATGTTCTGGAGTCTTTCGTTGGATGCATGCGAGAGATTAGCTTTTGAGCAAGTGAAAAGAGACGGGGTCGTAAGGTTACCTTAGCAGTAATATCGTTTGAGCATGGATATGTTCCAATTGCTTGGGAGTTGCTCGCCTTCCATGGTGCCAAGCTTGTATGATCCTTTGTAGATCACCCCTAGGACACGGTACGGTCCTTCCTAGCTCGGCCTATTTTTCCTTCATTAGGGTTTCTAGTGTTCAAAGTGACCTTTCTTAGTATTACGGTATTTTCACCACCATCGAGCTATAATCGATGGGCATGCCTCAATTGGGCAACCTTTGATCAGATGGTAAGTTATATACCAAGCCTACTATGGCCGAGCGCCTATGAGCCAGCCTAGGATGGATGAGATATAGAGCCTAATATGGCCTAGCGCCTATCAGAGAGCCTACTACGACAGAGCAGTTATATGTACCAAGCCTTATAGGGCGGAAGAGCTATTTTACTTACTATATTGGGAGAGTTGAGTCGGTATTAGCAGGTAAGCATATTTTCATATCAACTTTGACTCTCAGTTACTTTAGTTATTATATTATCAGTTCAGTTTCAACTTTAAGTTATTCTGTTACCTTACATACTCGGTACATTATTTCGTACCGACATTCCTTTTTTCGGGGACGCTGCATTTCATGCCTGCAAGTCCTGATGGAAAACTGGATAGACCTTTCTAGTAGAGAGAGACAAACATCAGCTTGGTTGGTATGCTCTACTTCCCCGGAGTTACCAGGTCTAGACTTTGGAGTCCATTTTCTTATACAAGTTAATGGGTAGGTTGAGGCCCTGTCCCAACCATGACGCAGTCATCTCTGAGGCTTGTAGACGAGTGATGTATAGTTTATATATCAGTTGATGTCCATGGAGGCCTCATCAGCCTGCACAGTTATATATGTATATGAGCTTTTGGGTATGTTTACCCCTCATATGAGAGAGATAAAATTTTGGCTATGTACTTTCTTTTCAGACAGCTTTGTGTTATTTCAGGCCCTTGTTTATACTATTCTAGTAGCTCGTGCACTTGTGACACCGGGTCCAGGGTTGCATCAGACGTTTGGTTTTTTCAGCTTCCGCATTATTACTTTGGGTTATTGCAATAATTTCAGTTCTTTCTCATTAAGTAATTTCAAATTGTTAAAAATGGACAAAATGTTCTAACGTTGGGTTGCCTAGCAAGTGAAATGTTAGGCGCCATCACGATTTTGACGGTGAGAATTTCAGATCATGATAATTAATATCAACCTTATGTCAATTTTATCACATGTCACCATGGCAGAGCATATATCGTTTCCATCATGTTCTAGTCAGGGACAACCAAGGTTAGGATTTAAGGTGGGACTTCAATGTTAAATCACATCGCCAAGATCCTCTGTTGGCATTGTTCAGGAACGTATTAAATTATATCTGCATACTGATAATTCAAAAAGTGAAGCAACTATATGAGTGTACAAAACAAAAGTCAAAAGGTCGAACTAGTAAAAATGCATCCCAACTCAAGAAAATAGATTGAAGTAGACAATCTCCATTGATCAAAAATTCGTGTTGATAACATGTTATGAAATAATATGAAACAAAGTAAAATAAGAGAATTTTAGAGAAAGATAATTATCTCGTCCAAATGAGTAGAGAAGTCTCCTATTTATAACAAAGTTGTTTAGTGATCACGTAACCAATCTTATTGACCAAGTAACAAGATCACAGCTAACTAACTTGCTCCCAAGTAATTTTATAATACATGAACATTTACTCTTAATATTATTTATAACATAAACTATTATGTTACTAGAAAAGGCAGTTATAAGTAAATGTCTATAATCTATTAAACATGCTGAAACCATCTTGTAGATGTCCAATTTTTTGTTATACAAGGTCCATTTAGAACTTTGGTGTTAACATTGATGATGAGAAGTTCTCATACAGATGTTGTGTGTATATGTCTTTAAATTAAGTATATAAAAATAACAAATATCAATAAATAATTACCAGAAGAAAAGACTTAAAGTAGCGTAACACACAACATAAGAAGAAACAAAAGAAAAACGTCCGACAAATCTTTCTTTAAGATCATATGCCCAATTAAAACTTCTACACTTAGCAATTTGTTTTTCACCCTTCTATCATGTAACACTCAACCCTGTAGCTCACATCAAATTAAGTTAAAAATAACAAATAACATCTAACTACAAAAGGAAAAAGAAAAAATAAAGAAAAGAATCCTCCGTGGCATGATGGAATCTAGCGCTCGGTTCCCATACCTCGACTGGTATTAGAGCTTCGGAACTATACACTAGAGAGAACGTCGTCTCCCCTGTGCTTGTCTTGGGAGTACTTCGATATGCCCACAGGACTTCAGGCAATATCTCTCTCCATCTGCCCTTTGCGCTTTCCAGCTTCTTCTTCAGGTTCCGAATGATGGTTTTGTTTGTGGATTCGGCCTGGCCGTTGGCGCATGGATGATAGGGTGTCGATGAGATCCTCTTGATTTTGTGGTCCTCGAGGAACTTTGTTACTTTACCCCCTATAAATTGCTTTACATTATCGCAGGTTATCTCGGAGGGGATCCCAAACCGGCATAGGATGTGGTCCCATAGGAAGTTGATGACTTCTTTTTCTCTTATCTTCTCGAAGGCCTGTGCTTCCACCCATTTAGAAAAATAGTCAGTCATAAACATAATAAATCTGGCTTTACCTGGTGCTGTTGGTAATGGGCCAGGGTGACAGGACCGAATGTAGTTGCTCGCAGGGATGATGGATCATGGGCACAAACCTTTGGCATTTGTCGCATTTTCGGAAGAACTCCCTAGCATCCCTTTCCATGTTGTCCTAGTAATACCTGCCCTGTTCACCTTTCGGTCTAAGGATTCAGTACCGGACTGGTTCTCGCAGGTGCCCTCGTGGATTTCTTGAAGCACGTAATCTGTATCGCCCAGACCCAGGAATAGTGCCAGAGGTCCGTCGAAGGTTCTTCTATAGAGAGTGCTATTTTCGTCGAGCGAGAACCTAGCCGACTTGGTCCGTAGGGCTCTCGATTCTTTTGGGTCCGCATGCAGCTTTCCGTCCTTTAAATAGTTTATGTATTTGTTTCTCCAATCCTAGGTCAGGCTGGTGGAGTTGTTTTTGGTGTGGCCATCTTCGATCACCAATATTGTTAATTGACCCACGACTCCGGGGATTACGTCATCCCCCTCGAAAGATGACCCCAGGTTTGCGAGGGCATCGGCCTCACTATTCTGCTCTCGTGGTATGTGGTTTAAGGTCTATTCCTTGAAGCGAAGAAGCGTGACCAGAGTCTTATCCAGGTACCCTATGCATTCTTTCCTCTCCGTAACGACCCGGTCCGTCGTTACGTAGAACTTGCATTATAATTGTTGTTATTGACTTATTATATATTGGTTATTCTTTTATTAATGTGTTAGAGTTGATAGGCTTGAAATCGGAATGGTGAAATGAGAATTCAGGCACTT
>MDKH01004696.1:0-51643 GCA_005239495.1 Nicotiana undulata
TAATCGAATTAAGTTCAGAAAATTGCCACTTTATAGTAATTAGAGACTGTTCTTTTAATGAAAACATTCAATGTAATGACCTCATCCATACCATAGAAAATGTAACAACAGAATGGGTCTCCACCTCTAAGAAGTTAACATGCACTTCCGACCTTCCGGCTCCTTCTTCACTAAGTGGCCATGTAGTTGAGTTGTAGCTGCAATAGGGCACGTAGCCTGAGTGCTCTGATGAAATATGACCCTCCCAAGCCTAAGAAAATTTCTACCACTAGTCGACACAAATCATCCTGCTCTGAGTCGTCAAAAATTTACAGTCATTTTTTAATCCTTTAATAAGTCGGGGACTCGTCCTCTGGCGATGCGAACCACGTAGGAGTGTGACGGGTTAACTTATCGAACCTGATGGCATATTCCGATACCGTCTTATGACCCGACACGGCCGTAACTTCCACGCCGAGTAGACTTTTGTAGACTTCAAGTTGTTTGAATAAATCCTTTGGTACTGAGGTATAGGGTTACTAAGGAGGTAGACGTACCGAAATTCCCATCTTTATCTCTTGCAAAAATCCCGGCCTTATACATTCCAAACCAAAACCGATATGCCACGTGGCCTCTCAATCTATTCCTTGACAGTGGGCCTCCCCACGTGGCACAAGTCATAGGTCACAATACTTGATAATCCACGATGTTAAACTCCACAGCTCATATAAATCAATCCTGTTGCTTTACACTTATTCCCATGGTGTGCAATACCTCATAGAGGCGGTCAAGAAAATCCTGTGGGTCTTCAAAAGATATACCACTGAAATGGAGTGGAACTTGTTTGGTAACTTGTCCAACCTCAATAAACGGACTAGTGCATCCTGCAACCATGGAGTAGCTATAAATCCTTCCGGAATCTGATCTAGTCCACATATACTGACTGAGCTAGAACCTCCGCATCTAGATCCATTTGAGACTGTACAATAAGTGCTGATGTTCGATCTTTAGACTGCGCTCTGCTTCTGTCTCTTCCCTCGATCGTAGCTGTCATTGGGGCTTCATCTCTTGTCCGGTCGTAGACGCTTCGCATGTTGTCGAGATTAGTGAGAGGACAAGAGTAGGAAAGTTCAATTAATCAATGATATAATAAATCCGCACGATGGAGATGAAGAAATGTGGAGTTATTCCTAACTTTGCAGCCTCTGAGGGATAAATACAGATGTACCTATCCCTCAAACTCTACCAAGTTTGTCCGTGAGTTGTGAGACCTAAGCAACCTCGAGCTCTGATACCAACTTGTCACGACCCAAAATCCTACCTTCGGGCCATGACTGCGTCTAACGTTGAACCCGCTAGACAAGCCAACGTTTGAACTAAATAAAACTCATTAGCAACTAAAACGAACAAGATAACTAAGGCATAGATGGTCAACAATATGAAGCTTAACAAATTACCAAAAATCATATAGCAACTTCGAAATAAAACCCATATACAAATCCCAGAACTGGTGTCACATACTAACGAACTGTCTAAGAGATTACTGAAACAAAGGTCTGAAAATAAGTAGATATGACTTTCTTTGAACTATAAGATAAGACAGAGCTGAAAGTGAAGGGTAGAAGGTGACGCCAAGGCCCACGAACGTCTACGGGTCTACCTCGATGTCTCCTGTATGAACTGATGGAATGCTCCAACTGTCAGTGACCACCGGGTCCGGCTGCATAGTCTGCACAGCATAAAGAAGTGCAAGTGTAACATCAGTACAACCGACCCCATGTACTGAGTAAGTGCCGAGTCTAACCTCGGTGAAGTAGTGACGAGGCTAGGACCGACCAAAATATATGTACCTGTGCAATTCTATATAATAACAGGAAAATATCGACGGAAATAAGCAAGTAAGACAGATACGAAGAGAACATGCTTGGGGTAAAAGGGGCAACAAAATGCTAGCACAGTAGAATAGGGTAATAACTGAAGTGTAAAGAGTAAAAGCAGGAATTTAACGCCTCAGGACAGATAATGAACAACAAAAGTCACGGCATGTCCCCTCGTGCGTAATCTCACAATCACTCGGCACGGAATGTCCCCTCGTGCATAAATAGTAACACTCGGCACAGAATGTCCCCTCGTGCAATAAATAATCAACTATCAACACGGCATGTCCCCTCGTGTGATAAATAACAAACAATCAGCACGGCATGTCCCCACGTGCGATAAATATTAAACGATCAACACGGCATGTCCCCTCGTGTGATAAATAATAAACAATCAGCACGGCATGTCCCCTCGTGCAATAAATAATAAACGATCAACACGGCATGTCCCCTCGTGTGATAAATAATAAACAATCAGCACGGCATGTTCCCTCGTGCAATAAATAATAAACGATCAACACGGCATGTCCCCTCGTGCGATAAATAATATAAAAGCAACAATATAATGTGAAAATCAACAATAAGAAGTCTCAAATGTACGGAAATACTCAATAAAATTATATCGTCCCGGCAAGGGACTCAGCTATAACCAACCTCGCATCAGAAATACAATTTCAACAGTAAAAGCCTCAACTGAAACAAATAACACAATAACTCCCCATGTCATGAAACAACGTCAAGGTATCACTTCTAAATTACGAATTACTCATAGTACAGAGAATATTAAGAACACGATATGATTCATCACAATTGACTCACGGGCATGCTTGACCGTAACATATAGGCACGCGTCACCCCGCCTATACGTTGGACATGAATTACACATAGCAAATAAGACTCTATACCTAATCCCTCAAGTTAAGGTTAGGCTAAACACTTACCTCGGGTCCAAAATAGAGCAATCAACCTTGTAACACCGCCTTTCCTTTAGAATTCGACTCCGGAACGGTATTATCTAGACATAATCAACCCAAGAATATCAATAATGGCTCAATAAATCAAACCCATAGCCTAATTACTAATTTCTAAGCATTCTTCCTAAAACTCCAAAATTTGACTCCCGACCCACATGGTCCAAACCCGAGGCTCGGACCAAAATCCGACTACCCATAACCCCACGAGTTCAAATATATAATTTGTTTTAAGACCCGACCCCAAATTGAGATTGAATCACCCAAAATTCCCAAAAACCTAACTCTACCCAAAACCCCAATTTCTATCTTAATTTTCCTATTTTTTGGCCTAGATTCTAGTGATTATGAAAGGAAAGTGGAAGAAATAGAAGTTGAAATCACTTACCCAAGGGTTTATTGAAGGATTCTAGCTTGGGGGTCGACAATGGAGGTTGGAGGAGGAGAAGAAGGCTGAAAATAGCAAAGTCCCGTATGAAATATTCTGTTTTGAACTCATTTAATAATTGGGCGAAATATCTCTGTGCGATCGCGGAAGCAGGGATGCGATCGCATAGAGTCCAAGACTGGGTGCACTACGATTGCGGAATGACTATTGCGATCGCACAAGTATACTTCCTCTTCACTATGCGACCGCACAGGAGAAGCTGCGACCGCAGAGAGTACTCCCTCCTCCCCCCCGGCTCCCCTTACCCGCCTAATACACTATGTGATCGCGGAGGGTGCTATGCGATCGCATAGTGTAACAGTCTACTCCAAGGCATGAAGCTATGCGATCGCGGACCAATCAATGCGATCGCATAGAGTAATGGAACTGACACCAGCAAAACGCAATTACACCAGATTTTTACACTTTAACTCACCCTGTTAGCTACCCGAAACTCACCCGAGTGCTCGGGTCTCAAAACCAAAACCACAAACGACTCCCAAAACATCATACGGACTTGTTCAAGCTTTTAAATCATCTAAATATCATCAAAACAAGGAATTAAACCTCAAAACTCATAGAAATTTCTTAAAACTTCATAAAGCTTAACTTTTCCAATTATGACCCGAAACACGTCATTTCAAGTCTTTTTTACACCAAATTTCACAGATGAGTCAAATAACATATATTAAACTTGTTCCGGGCTCCGGAACCATAATACGGGCCCGGTAACACGGTTTTCACATAATTATTCCTTTTCAAAAGCCTTTATTATTTTCAGAAAACAATTTCCTTTAAAAATTCATTTCTCGGGCTTGGGACCTCGGAATCCGATTCTGGGCATACGCCCAAGTCCTATATTTTCCTACGGACCCTCCAGGACAGTCAAATCATGGGTCCGGGTTCGTTTACCAAAAATGTTGACCAAAGTCAACTTTATTCAATTATTTATCATAAGAACTCCATTGTTATCAGATTTTTCACATAGAAGGTTCCCGGCTACACGCCTGGGCTGCGCACGCATATCAAGGTGAGATCAACGGAGGCTTTCGGAGCCTCAAAACACAGATATAGCTAAAATTACTTAGGATGACCTTTTGGGTCATCACAGAGGGTGATATTTATAATTGTGTTGTGAACTTGTTGACACAGAAAGAGATGCGACATGCATTTTTGAAGTTATCTACTGATGAAGCTAGGAAATCTTGGTTGGAGTACAACCACCGAAGATCCTTCGTGCCGAATAATCCATCTTATCCAATCTCAAAAGTTGTTGATGATGCCTTACCCATATTACATTAGTATTAGACATTTTAACTTTCCTTTTAAAGTATGTGCAGAAGGTTATATTTTCTTAATGTTTTGTTTCCTGTTTATACATAATGGTGGTTTAATCATTTCTTGTTTAGACATTACGTGTTTTTTTAATAGATGACTATACTATCAACTTTGAAGTTAGCATTTGTCATTTTTAATTCGTAACAGTTTGTATGTCTATTTCATTTCAGTTTAATGGACTGCTGGAACAATGACTTGTTAAATGACGAAAATGAAGAAGAGGAAACTTAAGAAAATAAGGTTCTGATGGCACTATGTCGAATAGCATGTAAGAGTATATAGATATATTATGAGAAATACATTTTCAAGGAACCATATCGTACATATAAACGCACTGGGAATATATTTATCCAAGAGATATTACATGAAAACGAGACTCGGTGTTATGAAAATTTTAGATTGAGGAAGTCCGTGTTTCTTTATTTAAGCAAAGATGTAACTGATAAATATGGTCTTAAACCCACGCGTGGGATGTCTGTCTATGAGGAGTTAGGGATGTTCTTGATGATTTGTGCACATGGTGCCGGAAATCGATTGGTACAAGAGATTTTTCAACATTCAGGAGAAACAATTCATAGGCATTTTCATAGTGTTCTAAAGGCCACTGGTAAGCTTGCAAGAGATATAATTCAACCACATCCAAGTTATAATAATGGTGCAGGAGATCGCAAACCATGTAATCAACGATATCTCCCTTTCTTTAAAGTAAGTGACATACTTAATATTACAATATTATATTTTTATATTTTAACTCAAAAAATTATCTAGTGTAAACTTATATTTAGTTTATGCATGTATATATTTTTAGGATTGTATTGGAGCACTTGATGGTACACATGTGAAAACAAGATTGCCTCAAGGTCAAGAGATACCATATATTGGGTGTAAAGGTTATTCTAATCAAAATATTCTTGTTGTTGTCGACTTTAATATGTGTTTTACATTTGCATGGGCTGGGTGGGAAGGAGCAGCTCATGATAACCCTATATTTGGTGAGGCACTTCGTAGACCCGAACTGAATTTTCCACATCCATCTGGAGACAAATATTATCTTGTTGATGCAGGATATTCACACATAAAGGGATATATGGCTCCATATAAAGGGGATAATGTGAGATACCACCTTGCAGAATTTCGTCGAGGTGTGACACGACAATTGCGAACACCACATGGACATAAAGAAATGTTCAATTATTTGCATTCGTCTTGCAGAAACATTGTAGAGCGAACATTTGGGGTATGGAAACCAAGGTGGTCTATTTTGCGAGATATTCCTTTTTATCATATTAACACTCAAAGAGATATCATATTGGCTACAATGGCGATTCATAATTACATTAGAAAGAAATGTAAGGTAGACAATGCATTCCAAGAAGCTGAGAATGAGAGATATGTGCCACGTGTTGATCCTGATGTTGGAAGATCCACAAAAGTTGCAAATGAAGAAAATCAAGGAGATAATAATATTTGGATGGCAATTCGTGATTTGATTGCTCAAGATATTTATGACAGTTGAATGTTTTAGTCTTATTTATTACAAACAATATATATTAAGTGCTTGTTTCTTCTCTACAAACACTGTGTGCATTATTTAAGGTTTTATCCTAACTTTTGTTAACTTATACTCCATTATAACATAAATTATATTTATAAAAAAGATATTATCTAATCATTTTTATAATTAAAATAACATAATAAATAGGTAGAATCTATGTAGAATCTAAAATTTTGAAGAAAATAATATTTTTTAATAGTGTAAATTGTTATAAGGTCATGTAAGTTATTTTAACATAAAAAGAGCTTATCAGCACTTTCTAATCAAACAGTTTCAGCTGCTTATTATTAATTTCAGCACTTTTATCCAAACACGTAACTGCTTATTTTTTCAATCAGCTTCAGCACTTAAAAGTGCTTTTCAGCACCTAATGCTTATCGGCTACTCTAAATCAGCTAAGCCAAATGGGCTCATACTCAGTACATTATTCGTACTGACGTCCTTTTTGTTGAGGACACTGCATTCATGCCTGCAGGTATAGACAATCAGTTTGATGAGCCCTCATAGTAGACGAGGTTAGCATTCAACAAAGGATCAATAAGACTCCACCTCATTCTGAGTGGAGCCGAGTATATGAGTCATCATGTCAGCATTTTGCTACAGACTTATGGATAGGCTGGTACCCTGTCCCATTTGATGTCAAATACTCTTAGAGGCTTTGTAGACAGAGGTTCATTTTGTACAGTATGTCATAGGCCTTGACGACCCATATGTATTCGTAATTTACGAAAGATAGTTCATTGATGCAGTGCTTTCCCACTTATAATTATACATTACGAGTTGTGGCTATGTTGGCCCAGTTATCAATGATAGTATGATAAGGAAGATATGTTATGTTGGTACTCGGTTGAGTAAGACACCGGGTGCCCGTCGTGGCCCTTTGGTTTGGGTCGTGACACAAAATTTGACGAGCGCAAAACCGGTATATAAAACTTAGGCTCGCTAGTCAAAGATAATATAGTATTAAATTGTCTCTACATGGATTAGTTTAAATAATGTTCTAATAAATATCTGTTTAACACTATCCAGGAAAATAAACCTTTGATTTATGTTATTATTAACTAATAATAAACGCTAGGATTATCGGTTGTGAGAAAATAATGGAATTTTAGTGACTAAGTATTAACGATTAAATATCAAGGTGAGAAGTAAGGGTTGTGACAGGATATGTGATCAACTATTATTTCGGGTAACTCCGTGCTAAGTTCACTCTAACTTCTATTGACTTTTTCGATTTCAACAGGTGATTATGCTATCTTAAGGATTCAAATTCTTCTTCCGAATGAATGAGAGTTCTGTTGACTAGCCTAATGACAGGTCCCATGAACATATGCAAATTTTATTGGATGAATGAACTTATGAAGAACGTCTCTTGACTATTCTTCCAAATTGGGTCAATTGATAACTCTCTAAGCTATTTCGATTACCTATGAGAGGCGTAAAATCAACCCAAACAAGATAACACAATGTGAATTATGGCAACACTTCTCGTTCGATTAAAGTAAAACCACAATTGAACTTGCAATTCAATTAATACCCCATTCAACGAATTCGGGCAACTAAGAGAATGTAAAACCCAAAACAATAGTCAAATCACAATATCCGTCGATAACCCTAAGAAAAATTACTCCATGAGAAGTTGTTTACCACAAGAGTATTAGAAGAACAAGAAGACATTAAAATTTCCAAAATCAAACAAACTTTCTGTATTGAATGAATTGGAAGAAGTATTTTGAGTCTCCGTTTTTTTCTTGCCTTATTCTCTCAGAAGGTTGCTCCAAAATCTCTGATCCCTTACTTTGAGGAGATCTAGGCTTCATATAGGTCTAAAAGAGTCGCCTCCGAATTTACAAAAATAGGCATGGGTAAAGTTCTCGAAATAGGACGTGCGCGGCCGTGCACCTGGAGGTGTGACCGCGCTCATGGCTGCGCACCTCTAGCAGTACACCGCATCACTTGCACGCTCAAGTGCGCGCTGGGGGTCTCTTGTGCGCGGTAGCTCACCTAGGTTTTCTTCCTGCTCAACTCGTTTTCCTCCCACAAAGTGCACTATTTGTCCATTGATCCCCTTTGCATCACCTGCACTGAAAAACAACATATTAGACCTGAATCTAACCAAATTTCAACCGAATCAACCAAAATAAAGACACAAAGTGGGCATAAACAATAGGTAACTTTAAGATCATCAGGAAGGTCGCTCCAATCATGAAGAATAACTGTTCCAGCTGACAAAAATTACCCTTCACATTCGTGACCAGTCAGTCGCGTTCGTGATGAACCAAATCCTAGCCTTTCCCGTTTGCTATCCCCGGTTGCATTCGTGAAGGCCATCTTCCTTCCAGCCCAGCTCAGCACCTCCCTTCTTTGCGTTCGCGACATGGTCTACGTGTTTGCAAAGAAGGACTAGATCCTCTCATGCGTTCGTGAAGACCTCTTCGCGTTCGCGAAGAGTAAAATCCCATACCTCTATCCAACCTTCTTCGCGATCGCGGGACATCCTTCGGGATCGTGAAACACACCAGCACACTATCAGTTTTAGCCAAGCTTAACATTGCTCCAGGTGGTCTGAAACACACCCGATCCTCCCACGACCCTGTCCAAATGTACCAACAAGTCCATAAACATGCTACGGACTTACTCAACTTACTTGATGTCTCAGAACACATAAATTAACACCGAAACTAAGAATCGCACCCCAAAACAAAATTAATGAACTTCTAAGTTTCAAACTCATTTCAACCAACTCCGAGCGCAACGAACCATACTTAGACAACTTGGAATGATGCCAAATTTTACGCACAAGTAAAAAATCACAATACATGCCTATTCCCAGGCTCAAAATCCCAAACGAACACGATAACACCAAAGTTCGCTTCAAATCAAACATAGGAAATTCTAAAACCTTCAAAGTTTCAACTTTCAACAATTAGTGCCTAAAGGCTCCCAGTCCATCCGAAACTCGATCCGCCCAAGTCTAAAATCATCATACGAACCTATTGGAACTTTCAAATCCCGATTCTGAGGTCATTTACTCAAAGTGTTGATTCAAGTCAAACCTGGTCACCTTAGGCTACAATTATGGAACTAAGTGTTTCGAATTCAACCTAAACTCTTCCAAAACCAAACCAGTCATCCCCTCAAGTAAATAAACTATAAAAATGCATATGAAGTCTTAAATAGGAGAACATGGATGTCAAAGCAAAACCACTGGTCGGGTAATTATAGGGGGCTATGCATAAGATGAGTTGGGGATGAGTGACTGGGTAAGACGATATTTTGGCGAAATTTTAAAAAGGCACGGGCATGACATGACAGGTTTGACTAGCTAGGTTATTTATTGTCATATTTAGTACGACAATAATGCCTTAAGAATGGAGGTAGAGTACAATGATTCAGTTATACAAGAATAAGGATGATATTCAAATTAAAACAATTAGAGGGGCATCAAACTGCTAAGCCACACTATGTAGGTTTAAGAGAGGGTGTTGAAGATGCAGGTGAGGAGGAGTGTATCTATTTTTTATAACTGTTCAGATTCATGACGGAACTTTCGACCATGGAAGCCATCCATCTAGTGAGGAGATTGGTGGAGCGGTAAAGGGAGAGGAAGAGGAACTTGCATATGGTGTTAATTGGCTTAAGAAAAGCACACAACAAAATCCTAAGTGGGGTTTTATGAAAATGTTTGGAGGCCACATGTGTACTGGTAGGATACATTAGGGGGATTTAGAATATGTATGATGGATCTAAGACATGCGTGAGGAAAGTGTGAGGAGACTTAAAATACTTTCCAGTCGTGCTGGGGCTATACCAGGGATCAACCCTCAAACCATTTCTATTTTCCTTGGCGATGGATGTATTGACGCGTCATATTCAAGGGGGAAACTATTAGGGGTCCGCCTCTTTTATCTTGTCTTGTGAACAAGAGTGTTGTCAAGAGGCAGCAAGAGTGTTGCAAAGCTAAGGTGTGCGAGATAACACCAAGGCATAAGTGAAAATGGGCAGCGGATGGCCAAGATCTTGAGAGTGGCAAGGCATCTTAGCAAGGCTTGACAATCGAGATGCAGGCTGAGGGTGACACTATGGCATGGAAAATTCATCAAGGCATAAGGCAGTCATGCTAAGACAAGGCAAAACAAAGTGGACAAGGCATGCTAAGTGCAATGAAGGCATGCGCGCAAAGCAGACTTGTTATGATAATGGGGCGTGGAAAATGGGTGTATGCGTGAGCATTAGCAATGGCTTAATGTGGCTGGAATGCGCTTGAGAGCAAGGCATTAGCGCCTGTATAAAGCCAAGGCACACACATGAGCAACAAACTTCAGCCTGACCATGTCAATGACAGTTGTTGATACCCAATTTTCCCCCAAAATATTTTAAAATTGCATATATACCTTCAAAATCATGCATTATCACCAATTGGTATTTTTCCACATTTTTATTAATTTATCCAGTCTTTATTTCCCAATAAATAATTGCAAAATTGCATCACAAATGATTTCAAAGGAATTTCCTGATTTAATTTATTATTTATGGTCCTATTAAGACCATATGATTCTATAAATAGCCAAATTTGTACTTTTTGGCTATAATTGCAATAACTTTGCAATTATAGTCCATATATATATATATTTGTACTATTCTTTACCAGAAACTAGTCCTTTGTATTTTAAAATACTAAATAATCATTTTAAAACTATTTCTATGCAAGAAATTCATTTTTTTATATTTATTAGCTATTTTATAAATTATTTTAACTAATTTGGATTAGGTATTTAACAAATAGCCTATTCTATTTCAATTTTAGCCTGGATTAAACCTGCCCAAATACCCAAGCCCAATTCTTAATACTACCCGACCCAATGCTGATTAAATCTTGGTCGTTGATAACTTTTGATCAACGGCCCAGATTTGATCTTACCTTAATTAACCTAAACCTATACCCCCCCCCCCAAACCCTCATTCTCTCATCCTCACCCGCCGCCACTCCTCTAATTCTCTCTCAAAACTCCCTCTGCCCTAACAATGGCTTCCACTCACCGGCTGCTTGCTCGCCGGTAATAATGGTGGTTCACTACCACCCCTAGCTCTAATGGCTCCCCCATGACCGGTTTCTTACTGTCTTGAGGTCCTCAAGGGACTAGTGGTTGTTCACTCACACCCCATGGCCTGTTCTCGCCATTCTCAGGCCACCACGACCCGATTGAGTAAGATCGTCCTATTTCATTACTAAATCTATGGCTTATAAGCCGAAATCTCTCTATCTCTGGGTTGTTCCTCTAAAAAACTCTAAATTCATCTCTTGACTCTTTAGATCTGTAACATATCTGAGGATATTTGAGTTGTTTTACTATTTTTCTATGAAAATATTTCTGATTTTTTTATGCGTCTCTTCATCTTTATAACTAGGGTTTTTGAACTTCTCTTCAGAACCACCTTTTTTGATTTTAAGTGTTATTCTATAATTTTTATTGTGTTTAAATGTTTTCATTTAGGTCCTCCCTTTAACCTGATTAATTATGCTGAAAACCCCTAATTTTTGAGCTTTAGTTTTGGGTTCTGAGTTCGTCTTTACTGTTCGTTCATTGAACTTGTCTGTATGTTTGATTCTCATGAATTTGCTTCGATTAATTAGAGTATTATGTTATTTTTGCCCTGGTAACATCTCATTAGGGTTTCCGATTTGGTTCTGCCTATTTTTTTTCCTCTGTTTATTTGTTTATCCTTGGAAGATTATAATATCTCCCTTAAAATTAGTATTACTTTGATTCTTTTAACCCCTGATTTCTTGGGTTTATACTATTTCTAATTATGTCCCCATTTTTCACGAATTTTAAATTACTGCTTGCCTATTTTAACGATTGATTGTATTATTTACTGATTCTTAATATTATTTCCTTAATTAAAACTTTATGAACATAGCGCTAATTACCTGTTCTATACATGTACTGTTTGAAGTCTTTCCTTATTTGTTATACTCCAGCTATATTCATTTCATTCCTTAATTTGTTCATGTCCTTTACCGTTTGAAACGATTCCCTTAATTAAGGGAAGACTTGGACTGATTTTATTTAATTGATCCCGATTCTATAATTATTGTACAATTTGATTCATACATTATTTACCTAGCTTTCAAACTACTATATAAATGCTATCTTCTACTCCCATTAGGTTGTCTGCACAGACGAACACATTAGTTCAAAAACTCTCTCAGACTTAAACTTTCTGCTCTTGTTCCATGCTATGGTTACTGAAATTAGCCGGCTGCAAGCCAAGGCTAATTATTGCACTCTCATGTTCTTTACTTTGTGTTTATTCTCCTTAACTAGTATGTTCTGATTTATATTCAAGTTCCCAAACCAATGTGTTTCTTCTACTGCTTCAGTTTATCAATTTACTAATCTGTTTATGTCTATTATTTTGCTTTTAACCATGTATTTAACCTTTTTTACTTAGCATCCTAGTCATGTCCTAACCCCTCTTAGGACCAACATATTTATGACCATGTTTACTCTCCTTGTAGTCTGTCTCAATGTGACTCTACTCTGTCTTTGAATGCTTGTCTATGTGTTGCCTAGTTCTGGTATGCACCTGTTGTGCAAAAACAATTGCTACCCTAAGTTGTTCTGATATTATGCTCAACCCTGCTCAATCATGTGAAGTATTGCTATGTTCTCAATGTTATTATGAAGTCCTATGCTATGTTATCTCCTAATCCCCTGAACCCCCCTAAGTTGTTCTGATACTATGCTCAACTCTGCTCAATCATGTTTTGTACTTCTATGTCCTCACTTTTTATTATTCAGTCATATGCTATACTAGTATTATCAGTTATCTCCTAATCATGTACACCCCTAACTCTATGTTTAACCTAGTCTAGTTCAACTATGTTTGATTAGCTTCTCTGAAATCCCTGCCTTGCTGCCTGCTGATATCTATTCCCGAATTCCAAAAGTTCTTTGTACTTCTGTTAGCTATGTACTACACTATGGGTGCTATATATATCCCCAACTCCCATTACCCCTGTGTGAAGGACTGTTGTTTGAGTGTTGCTGAACCTATTTGTTATGTAGTTGATCTACTGCTTGTTTAAATTACCCTATCCTTGTTCAAACTATTTTACTACGAAACAACTTCATATTTTTATAAACTTCAATTGGGTCTTTTCAATACTGTTTTCATACAAAAAGTCTTTCAAAACTATGTCAAGCACTCTCACTCTACTCTTAGGTTCTGCCCCTCCAGTGTGTGACTGGTTTGGGATCCCTGTGAGATACCAATGAACTCTGATGCACTGGGGTTGGATTTTCCACACAAAACTTACTCAGTTCTGGTTACAAACACTCTGGGTGTGAGCACTACCCGGGATCCTTGAGGTCCTTAGGGAACTCTGACACACCCAGACATGAGACTAGCTATAAACTTGTCACTTGAGGTTGTGGAAGATCAGATACACTTGGGCCTTCTTCAGGCTCCCTATAGTTTAACTTCTGAGCATTTAGAATTCATGTGTTAGGCATTCTGTTTGCATTTTCTTAACAACATCTAGCTTAAACTGTTGATTCATGAAAACGTACAAAACAACCTCACGTATAGTTATCATGTCTGCTTTTAATAAAACTGGTAACAATCTTTGCATTCTCAGATTCGTATCACCTAGAGCAACATGCTTTTAGGTAGAGCAACCCCTGAACTATTTTAACAATTCTGGTAATTATTATGTGCAGTCCCACGACTAGGCAAGACATAGGTATTTAATTTCTATAAAACTGGAAAACTGTTCCTGTTTGGATTGTGTTTAAAGTCTCACATGTTTAAAATCAACAGGCAAACTGATTAGGGCCCTGATGTTGAGTTTACAAAAACAGTGTCATGTATTTTTGTGCATTGAAACTCACTTAGATATCCTGCCTAGGTTCCTGTCTAGTAGAATTGCCTCTTGTTTGTGTTTGAGACGTGCTGCTTATGTGCATTATCTGAGGAGGTAAATCTGGGCCTCTTAACTGCTTTTTTTCCTGTATTCATTTGTTAAGTCCTATTTGTTCTTGCTTGTCGCCTAGTATTTTCCCTTTTAAAACCTTAGGGGTTTTTCTAGAACTGCCAATATTCAGAGGTCCTAAATTCCTCCAGGACCACAAGGAAGGAACGGGTAGCAGCATGCATAGAGATCGTTTAATAAAACTCGCTAAATAACCGTTAAGGGGTGGGGTAAATGGTAGATATGGATATGATGACCGGTGCACTAATGCCACGTGTAGCCCCTCACTGAGGAGTGATTACCGGTCATTGCATTGATGTGATCCTATAGGATAAATAACTTAGGACTTCCCCTATCCCTCACATATGTGCGCTTAGATTGTAAATCTTTTAATCTTTATCACATATGTGTGTTTAGACTGCGAATCTTTTCAAACCTTTATTTGTTTAAATGTATATGCTTTAACTGCTTATTTGCTACATGTTTAATTCACAAAGCTTGTTTGGCCGGGAACCACAGTTGTGGACTTTGAGGGGTGCCTAACACCTTCCCCTTGAAATAATTTCAAGCCCTTACCCAACCTCTGGTTGTACAATTAGTTGACCATTAATAGATGCCCTAACACACCTAAATTCATTAGGTGGCAACTCTTCAAATCCTTCACATCCCTTATCCCAAAAGGAAATGAGTTGTCCTAATAATGTCAAATACCCTGACTGATCCGAAAGGAGAGGGAAAAGGGGGGCGCGACAGCATGGCGACTCTGCTGGGGATTTAGGCTTTTACCATTTCAAACTGCTTTGTGAATTTGTATCTCTACTTTGTTAATACCTGCACCCTTTCCCTTTCACCTTTATGTGCAACTAATTATTTATTTTCCAAGTATTTATTTCTCCAAAACGAAACTGACGTGTTTCTTGTTTTCCTTTGTAACTTCATTAAATTATAAATGTTGTATTTATCACTTTCATAACGTGCCAATACATGACACCATGCTTTTATTGCTTATTTATTGTTGAATAATCATGCTCAACATCATATTCCACTCGTGCCAATACAAATCCTATAGCAATGCTTGATGAGTGGTTGCGCTCTTCCTATTTTATATCACCCTTAAATTTGGAAAGGCTTACTTGCGGTAAAACCAGTCGATCAAAGGTGCAGCCGATGGTTCCGTGCCTTTTCCCTTGAGTTTTCCGCTCAAGGATACCAGTCTAAACCCCATAGAAACCTTACTCTGTTATACTGTGCATGCATCATGGTCAAGCCTAGCCGGGTTAATGTGTCGTCCGCGCAATAACCCTTTAAGACATACTTGTCCAAAGTCCACCGGGGTTTTCATAATCCCAATGGGCGCAATCACATTCTGTGCGTTTATTTGGAAAACTAAATGCATGTATGCTAATCATATAGTCAAGTCCGGCGGGGGTAAGGGCCTAACTATTTTTGCCTTGCAGAAAATGAGGGACGAGGTCCCCAGATTCGGTTTGGTTAGCAATATCCCTCCAATGCTCCTGATTTGGTGGGAGGATCTTCCCTCTAGTGATAAGAAACACGTCAAGAAATACCTGGCCAATCTACCCTCACTTTTAGACATCCAATCAAACAACATGTTGATTGAGGCCGCCACCTTGTTTTGGGATAGTGAAAGAGTTGTATTCCGCTTTGGGAATATTGAGATAACACCGCTGTTAGAATAAATAGGATGACTATCCAGGTGAGTGTCACGCCCCAAAACCCGAGGGACGAGACCGGCGCCTAACCGGATGATCTCGGTCAAGCGTACCTGGTTTGCCTTTCCTACCCAGCGTGTCGCCCCGTGTTCGTAACATACATTATTTATGTGAAACAGTGAGATAAGCTTAAAAGTGTGTGATTACCACAATAAATACAATTGTTTTTCTCATTTAACATTATTATACTAGATTTCCCAAAACATACATAATAGATACAACATTCCCGATACGGACCACGATTATGAGCAAATACAACCACTGCCCAAAATATATATATACAACCCACATAGTGTCTACGGAGCCTCTAAGAGTACGAACAGTATACAAAGACTTGTCGGTGACAAGGCCCAGGCTATACCTCAAAAGAAGGCGACATGAACAAAATGAGCCAACATGAACTACACACGGCCCCGAGGAGAAGTGGGGCGCACCAAGACTGCTGAGAAGATGGAGGGAAGGCACCACTATCGGCGATCGGAGCTACCTTCTATTGAACCACCTACATCCATATAAATGATGTAGCGCCCCCGACAAAAGGGACGTTAGTACCATAGAATAGTACTAGTATGTATGAACAAACCTCACTCTAAGTAGAATAATACAGTGCACAGATAGGAGACAGTCAGGGAAACCAAACAAATACTACACAGAAACACAGAAAACACAATGAGAGTTTTACAGTTCTTTATCTCAATTACTCTCCTGTTGCGGCGCGCAACCCTATCCCACCGTACAATCATATTCCACCATTATTTCTTCTCATCATTCCACCCTTATTCCTTCTGTTGCGGCGCGCAACCCGATCCCACCGCACAATCATATTTCATCCTTATTACTACTCAACATATCACCCTTATTCCTCCTGTTGCGACGCGCAACCCGACCCTGCCGTACAATCACATTGATAGCAACAACAACCAACGATTCAATCACAAGGATTTCTATCATCAAGAGTATAAATTCATAACAACCAAACAACCATGTGAAAAGGGCACAATAACCTTTACCAAACAGTGAGTCATGTACGGTATGCCATAATCATTTAGCTTAATTAAATCAATCAACATTTCCTTTCCATCATTTGCTACACAGCCTTTAGCACTTTGATACATTCAACAATTGAGTTCGTTATCATTTCGTTCATTTAGTAGCACTTCCTTTCATACTGAGATATTCAAGCATATAACGAGTTTTGCACATGATAGAGTAAGTACAAAGAATCACAGTTCACAATCTCACATAGCATGGTGGAATGGAAACCAACTAAGGCATTCAGAGAATAGAACCCTTCATGTCATCACAATAGGACATCTGATTCAAGTACAATCAAACCAGGAATACATACTGAATGCTCAGACACTAACAAGGTGACTCTACAAAGATTAAATTTAGCCATACATACCTCGAATTGGAATTTCTCCTTAATTTCTATCATAAATCACCGGACCATCTAGCATCGTCAATCTAATTCACAATGTGACAGATTTAACTTAGAATTAGGAATCATGAACATAACTTGAACTCATTTGGGCATTTAATCAAAACTACGTGATCGCTTAGATTAACTAACCCCCATTTTTTGAAACATTACTCTAACTCACTCCCCTCTACTAGATTGTGACAAATCATATACATGAATGCAAGGTCTTACACTCTCGTCTTCAAGAACCAACCCATGTGTGTCCCATGTTTAACTAAATTCTGAGAATTAAATTGAAATGGGGTGGGGACTTACCTCTTATGGTGAAGAAGATGATGACTACTCAAAAATTGCCAGGCCTGAGTAGAGGTGGTGGACTGATTTGATGAAGAACATGGCTTTCTCTCACTAAACTCACTCTCCCTTCTCTCTATTTTAGTGGGGTAGGGGTTTTATTAGGCTGGGGGTCGGGTATGAAAATTAGAAATTAAAAGCCCTGAAGATGGAAATGCAGTCAGGAATGCGATCGCATTCCAGCTATGCGGTCCGCATTCCTGTCGCATAAGTGGCCCTTAGATGGGACAAAATAGGAAACTGACTTCCCAGGTATGCGACCCTATGCGGTCCGCATACGTGTTATGCGATCGCATAGTGCGTCGCATAACCTCTTCCTTAAAAATGGAGGTGCAAGAATACGATAACTATGCGACCCGCATTCCCAAAATGTGATCGCATCTTAGGCCGCATAACTGTCCTCAAAATGGACAGCAACTATCCAGGTATGCGACCACTATGCGGTTTGCATACCTGATCAGCGATCGCATAGTGGACCGCAGATCCGCGCAATTCTGGAAAATTTTATCTTTTCAATCCTGGGGTACTTTTTACTCAAAAAGGGTTCATTTTAAGAATTTCTATAGTTATAACAACATGGGGGCCTATTTGGGCATCGTTTTTAGTTAAGAAATTTACGGGTCTTTACATCATCCCCCACTTAAAATCATTCGTCCTCAAATGAGGATCGGGGAATCATTTGGGTTTGAAAACACGATATGCAAACCCCCAATTTTCACTAACGCTTATTTTCTGAAATTTTTGCCAGAGTTTCCTTTGTAATTAGGCCTATTTACCTGTCAGAGAGCCCCCGAAACACACTTTTAACCAATTTCACACATTTTCAGTTACTCCAACAACTTGCACATAATTCGGTTATCTCAACAAGTTTCATATAACTCAGTTACTTCGACAAGTTGTACATATTTCAGTTAACACCAGAAATTTGCACATAATTCAACTATTACAAGAGTTGCACATGATTAAGCTATTTCAAGGAGTTTCACATGATCCAACTAATCACAACATATACAAATGTGGTACAAATTTGAGAAGTCACAATAGTAGGGTAATTAGGGGAGTGGGGTGTTCTTGCACAAAACATGACACAAATATGCAACTGCTTAGAGATGACAATTTTCAAAACCACTAACGGACTTATTTAAACAAATGGGGATATTTCTCTTTTATTTCATTTTTCGCTTCCCATGTGGCTTCCTCGACTTGTTGACTCCGCCATAACACTTTAACCGAAGCAATCTCTTTGTTTCTCAATCTACGAAGCCTATCAAGAATTGCAACCGGAACCTCTTCATATGACAATTCTTCATTAATCTCAACAATCTCCACCGGCACGATTGCAGATGGATCTCCAATCACCTTCTTCAGAATGGACACGTGAAACACCGGGTGCACTAATGACATCTCAGGGGGCAATTCCAGCCTATACGCCACATGTCCTATCCTTTGAGCGATCATATATGGCCCGACAAACCTTCGGCTAAATTTCCCCTTCTTTCCAAACCGCATGACTCCCTTCATGGGAGATACCTTCAAGAATACCCAATCGTCTACTTGAAACTCCAAATCCCTACGACGAACATCAGCATAGGATTTCTGACGACTCTGAGCAGTTTTCATCCTCTCCTTAATGACTCTAACCTTCTCCATAGCTTGATGCACAAGATCTGGCCCTAGCAGTTCTGCCTCACCAACCTCGAACCATCCAATCGGAGACCTACACCTCTTTCTGTACAATGCCTCAAATAGGGTCATCTGATTACTAGCATGGAAACTGTTATTGTAAGAAAACTCTATAAGCGGAAAGTGATCATCCCAACTACTCTTGAAATCTAATACACAAGATCGTTACATATCTTCAAGCGTCTGAATAGTCCGCTCCGCCTGACCGTCCGTCTGCGGGTGGAAGGTTGTGCTGAAATTTACCTGCGTACCCAAACCTTGCTAAAATTTCTTCCAAAAGTTAGTTTTGAATTAGGCCCCTCGATCCGAGAAAATGGATACTGGAGTGCCATGGAGTCTGACTACTTCTTTGATATACAACTGAGTGTACTGCTCCGCAGTGTCGATGGACTTGACTAGCAAGAAATGCGCTGACTTCGTGAGCCGATCCACTATTACCCAAATTGAGTCGAACTTGCGCTGAGTGCGGGGTAACCCTACTACAAAGTCCATATTGATCATCTCCCACTTCCACATCGGTATTTCCATAAGCTGCGCCAACCCACTGGGCCTCTGATGCTCGGCCTTCACTTGCTGACAATTCGGACACCTAGCCACAAAGTCTGCCACACTCCTCATCATACCATTCCACCAATAAATCTCCTTGAGATCGTGATACATTTTTGTAGAACCTTGGTGTACAAAATACCTAGAATTATGAGCCTCTGCCATTACCCTTTCCCGGAGATCATCCACACCTGGAACACATAATCTCCCCTGACACCGCAAGACACTGTCATCATCGCCGAGTGAAAAATCTTGTGATTTAGAATTGCCTCTCTCAACTGTGCCAATGCTGGATCACTAAATTGCTTTTCCTTTACTTCCTCTACAAGTGAAGATTCAGCTCCGTTACGCACCACAACATTCCCTTCGTTTGAGGCCGAAAGACAAACCCCCAGACTGGCCAACTGAAAAACCTCCCGAGCCAAAGGCCTCTGACCTGCTTCTAAATGAGCCAAGCTCCCCATAGATTTCCGACTAAGAGCATCGGCCACCACATTCGCCTTCCCAGGATGGTACAAAATATTCATATCATAATCCTTGAGTAATTCCAACCATCTCCGCTGCCTTAAGTTCAGCTCCTTCTATTGAATAAATATTGAAGACTCTTGTGGTCTATGAACACGTCCCCATGAACCCCATAAAGATAATGCCGCCAGATCTTCAATGCGAGTTCCAAATCATGCGTCAGATAATTCTTCTCCTGATTCTTGAGTTTCCTAGAAGCATACGCTATAACCTTACCACATTGCATCAACACACACCCCAAACCAACCCTCAAAGCATCGCAATAAACCACAAACCCCTCTGCACCTTGTGGCAAGGTCAACACCGGCGCCGAAGTCAATCTCGATTTCAATTCCTGGAAACCCCTCTCACAAGCATCGGACCACCGGAACTTAATCTCTTTCTGCGTCAGCTTAGTCAATGGGGAGGCGATAGTGGAGAATCCCTCCACAAAATTTCGATAATATCCAGCTAAACCCAAGAAACTGCGGATCTCTGTCGGGGTCGTTGCTCTAGGCCAATCCTTTACTGCTACGAACTTTTGGGGATCAACCCGAATTCTTTCCCTGGAGACAACATGGCCCAAAAAGGTAACTGACTCTACCCAAAACTCACATTTCGATAACTTTGCATACAACTGGTGCTGCTGAAGAGTCTGTAGAATTTCCTTGAGGTGATTAGCATGATCTCCCTGACTTTGCGAATACACAAGGATATCATCGATGAAAACTATCACAAAAGAATCAAGAAACGGCTTGAAAACCCGATTCATAAGATCCATATAAGCTACTGGGGCGTTGATTATCCCAAAAGACATTACCAAAAATTCGAAGTGCCCATAACGAGTCTTGAAGGCGGTCTTAGGGATATCCTGCTCCCTGATCTTCAACTGGTGATACCCAGACCGTAAATCAATTTTTGAGAAGAACCTAGCATCTTGCAATTGGTCGAACAAATCATCTATCCGAGGCAATGGGTACTTATTTTTTATGGTTACCTTGTTGAGCTGTCGATAATCAATACACATTCGAAGCGATCCATCTTTCTTTCTGACAAAAAGAACTGGTGCGCCCCAAGGCGACACACTTGGCCTAATGAAACCCTTGTCTAGAAGATCTTTCAACTGCTCCTTTAACTCCCTCAATTCTGCTGGCGCCATTCTGTAGGGTGGAATAGATATTGGCTGAGTGTCTGGCAATACATCAATCCCAAAATCGAACTCTCTATCTTGGGGAATCCCGGGAAGTTCATCTGGAAATACTTCAAGAAACTCATTCACAACAGGCACGGATTCGGGAGTAGGCACCTCTGAAGTGGTGTCCGCAACCCGGACCAAATGGTAGATGCACCCTTTCCTGATCATCTTTGAGGCCTTAAGATAGGAAATAAACCTACCACTTGGCACAATATTATTCCCCTCCCACTCGATAACTGGTTCCTTAGGAAACTCAAGCCTCATAATTCTGGTTCGGCAGTCGAGTTTAGCAAAGCACGAGAGTTAGATAAAGGCATCCTCACCTTTCACTTCATCGCACGGTACAGAATAGCAATGAAGGGTAGTTTTTCCTAAATGTCCATGCAGCCCCCTAATTATAGATGTGGTCGACAAAATACCGATAAGAAGGGGTTTACTAGGCACGGCTCCTAGACATCCTAGGATACTATTAAAAAAAACATAGGCTCTGATACCAAGTTTGTCACGCCCCAAAACTCGAGGGACGAGACCGACGCCTAACCGGATGATCCCGGTCAAGCGGACCTGGTTTGGCTTTCCAACCCGGCGTGTCGCCCGTGTTCATAACATACATTATTTATGTGAAACAGTGAGATAAGCTTAAAAGTGTGTGATTACCACAATAAACCCAATTTCTTTTCTCATTTAACATTATTATACTAGATTTCCCAAAACATACATAATAGATACAACATTCCCGGTACGGACCACGATTACGAGCAAATACAACCACTGCCCAATATATATATATATATATATATATATATATATATACAACCCACATAGTGTCTACGGAGCCTCTAAGAGTACGAACAGTATACATAGACTTGCCGGTGACAAGGCCCCGACTATACCTCAAAAGAAGGCGACATGAACAAAATGAGCCAACATGAACTACACACGGTCCCGAGGAGAAGTGGGTGTCACCAAGACTGCTGATAAGATGGAGGGAAGGCACCACTATCGGCGATCGGAGCTACTTGCTATGGAAACATCTACATCCATATAAAAGATGTAGCGCCCCCGGCAAAAGGGACGTTAGTACCATTGAATAATACTAGTATGTATGAACAAACTTCACTCTAAGTAGAATCAAACAGTGCATAGATAGGTGACAGTCAGAGAAACCAAACAAATACTACACAGAAACACAGAAAACACAATGAGAGTTTCACAGTTCTTTATCTCAATTACTCTCATGTTGCGGCGCGCAACCCGATCCCTCCGTACAATCATATTCCACCCTAATTTCTTCTCATCATTACACCCTTATTACTTCTCCACATATAACCCTTAGTTCCTCCTGTTGTGGCGCACAACCCTATCCCACCGTACAATCACATTGATAGCAACAATGACCAACAATTCGATCACAAGGATTTCTATCATCAAGAGTATAAATTCATAACAACAAAACAACCATGTGAAATCAAGGGCACAATAACCATTACCAAACAGTGAGTCATGTACGGTATGCCATAATCATTTAGCTTAATTAAATCAATCCACATTTCCTTTCCATCATTTTCTACACAGCCTTTAGCACTTTGATACATTCAACAATTGAGTTCGTTATCATTTTGTTCATTTATTAGCACTTCCTTTCATACCGAGATATTCAAGCATATAACGAGTTTTGCACATGATAGAGTAAGTACAAAGAATCACAGTTCACAATCTCACATAGCATGGTGGCATGGAAATCAACTAAGGCATTCGAGAACAGAACCCTTCATCTCATCACAATAGGACATCTGATTCAAATACAATCAAACCAGAAATACATACCGAATGCTCGGACACAAACAGGGCGACTCTACAAAGATTAAAGTTAGCCATACATACCTCAAATTGGAATTTCCCCTTAATTTCTATCACAAATCACCGGACCGTCTAGCACCGTCAATCTAATTCACAATGTGACACATTTAACTTAGAATTAGGAATCATGAACATAACTTGAACTCATTTGGACATTTAATCAAACGCTACGTGATCCCTTAGACTAACTAACCCCATTTTTGTGAAAATTTACTCTAACTCACTCCCCTCTACTAGATTGTGACAAACCATATACATGCATGCAAGGTCTTTCACTCTCGTCTTCAAGAACCAACCCATGTGTGTCCCATTTTTAACTAAATTCTGAGAATTAAATGGAAATGGGGTGGGGACTTACCTCTTATGGCGAAGAAGATGATGACTACTCGAACATTTCCAGGCCTGAGTAGAGGTGGTGGACTGATTTGATGAAGAAGATGGCTTTCTCTCACTAAACTCACTCTCCCTTCTCTCTATTTTAGTCAGATAGACGTTAAAATGAAAAGGGGTAGGGGTTTTATTAGGTCGGGGGTCGGGTATGAAAATTAGAAATTAGAAGCCCCGAAGCAGGAAATGCAGTGAGGAATGCGATCGCATTCCTGCTATGCGGTCCGCATTCCTGTCGCATAAGTGGCCCTCAGCTGGGACAAAATAGGAAACAGACTGCCCAGGTATGCGGTCTGCATACCTATTATGCGATCGCATAGTGCGTCACATAACCTCTGCCTTAAAAATGGAGGTGCAAGAATGCGGCAACTATGCAACCCGCATTCCCAAAATGCAATCGCATCTTGGGCCGCATAGTTGTCCTCAAAATGGACAGCAACTGTCTAGGTATGCAACCACTATGCGGTCCGCATACCTGATCTGCGATCGCATAGTGGACCGCAGATCCGCGTAATTCTGGAAAATTTTATCTTTTCAATCATGGGGTACTTTATACTCAAAAAGGGTCCGTTTTAAGAATTTCTATAGTTATAACAACATTGGGGCATATCCGGGCATTGTGTTTAGTTAAGAAATTTTACGGGTCTTTACAGTTAGTTTGGGAAACCCCTGGGTTGTTGGTGCCTGAGAACAGCACAGGCAAAGGCTTCATGAAAATGATGGGGTTGAAGAAGAATGCTTAGTTAGAGTGTCTGAAATAGTCATACATACCCTTCGAGTACTTATGTGAAAGATACAGTCACAGCAAGTCATACCGTACTTATCATGACGAATTTGCCATCATGTCTCTGGTTTATATCCACCGTAGGGTATTCGTATTCATTGTATGCTTTCTGGGACTGATAGTGTTTCCAACCAAGAGGGAAAGGATTCACACTAGGTTGGCCGTGGTGACCAAGGCTTTGATGGAGGGGATTGACGGGCAAGCCTTCAGCATTGTCCCTATAATCATATCTGACATTTACCGAGCCTTGGATCGTTGTCCAATAGGAGCTAAGCATTTCGAGGGTTGCAACCTGTTATTGCAGCTATGGCTCTTAGAACATCTTCAAAAGGGCCAATATCACCAAAAACTTCTGCGAAGGGCGTGGAATGACCACATTTCTTTCCATCACCCCAAGCGGATGACATATATTCCCGATAGATTTTCTCAATCAGAGATTGCCAAGGAGTGGGTGGAGTTCTTTGATAACCTAACGGAGGAACAGGTACAATGGATGTTCGAGTAGTTCCCAACGGACGAATTAATCATCAGGTCCAGGGATGCACCACACCTAGTGCTTATCGGGTTGAGAGGTATATATCCCTACATTCATCTCCGGGTCATGAGGCAAGAAAGCAGAAAACAAGTTGTGCCAAGGGTTGATAAGATGAGCCATTTCGTAGCTGACTTCCAGGATGACGACATCCCCTATAAGTGCCAAGCCCAACACATGTGGCACTGCAAGATCATAATGGAGAAAAACATAATTGAACCAGACAGGTACTATGCAGGATGTGTACCTTTCTACCCGGCATGGTTGGAAAACGACTTGGATAGGTTAGTGAGGCCAGGAATCAGCCGAGGAAATAGAATCATAGACGAGAATGTCGCGCCCCAAAACAGAGGGATGAAACCGGCGCCTAACCGGATGATCCCGGTCAAGCGGACCTGGTTTTCCTTTCCTACCCAACGCGTTGCCCCGTGTCTATTGTATACATTGTTCCATATGAATTAGCCAATTTAAATTCAAAGTACGATTTACACCATAAGTTCATTTCCTCTTTTAACTTTCAACATTTGATAATACAAAAACACATACATAATACATACAACTTTTTCCAATATGGACCACGATTCCGACCGAACGCAGCTACTGCCCAAAATAGATATATACAACCCACACAGTGTCTACGGAGCCTCTAAGAGTACTAGGAGTTTTACATAAACTTTCCGGAAACAAGGGCCCGGCTATACCTTTAATGATACAACATATAAAAAAGAAGACGGTATAGACTACACACGGCCCCGAAAGGAAGTGGGGCTCACCAGAACTGCTGAAGGGATGAAGAGAAGGCACCACTATCGGCGGATGGAGCTACCTGCTATAAAACCACCTACATCCATATAAAAGATGTAGCGCCCCCGGCAAAAGGGACGTTAGTACCATTGAATAGTACTAGTATGTATGAACAAACTTTACTCTAAGTAAAATCAAAGCAATGCGCAGATAGAAGGCAATCAAAGAAGCCACACAATCATTGCACAGAGATACAAAGAAACACAAATGAGGTTTTCACAGTTTCTTATTTCAATTGTTTTCCTGTTACGGCGCGCAACCCGATCCCACCTTACAATCATATTCTACCCTTATTTCTTCTCATCATTCCACCCTTATTTCTTCTGTTGCGGCGTGCAACCCGATCCCAATGTATAATCACATTCCACCCTTATTACTTCTCAACATATCATCCTTATTTCACCTGTTGCGGCGCACAACCCGATTCCGCCGGACAATCACATTTCATAGCAACAACAACCCAAATTCAATCACAAGGCTTCATATCATCAAGAGTACAATTTCATACCAACCAAACAAACATGTGTTCACAATAGTCTTTACCAAACAGTAAGTCATGTACGGTATGCCATATTCATTTAGCTTAATAAAATCAGTCCACATCTACTTCCCATCATTTGTAGCAACATCAACCAACAATTCCATCACAAAGATTCTCATCCTCAAGTACATTCATTCGTAACAACCAAATAACCATATGATATCAAGGCCATAGAAATCTTTACCAAACAGTTAGTCAAATGTGGTATGCCATCAACATATAGATCAATTAGTTAAATCCACATTTCCTTTCCCTTATTTACTACACAATATTTTGCACTTAGATACATTCAACAATTGGATTCGTTATCATTTCTTTCATTTTGTAGCATAACCTTTCATACCGAGATGTTCAAGCACATAACGAGTTTTGCACATGATAGAGTAAGCAGAAGGAATCACCTTTTTCACAATCTCACATAGCATGGTGGCATGGGAAATCAACTAGGACAATAAGAGAATAGAATCTTACGTCTCAACACATTAGAACAATCAATTCACATATGCATAAGGCAGGAACTCATACCGAATGCTCAGACACCAACAAGGCGACTCTACAAAGATTAAAGTTAGCCATACATACCTCGAATCAGAATTCCCTTTAATTTCTATCACAATTCACCGAACCGTCTAGCACCGTCAATCTAGTTCACAATGCGACACATTTATCTTAGAATTAGGAATCTTGAATTCATTTGGGCATTTTGTCAAACACTATGACCCCCCTTAGATTTCAAATCCCCTTTTAATGAAAATTACTCCAACTTACTCCCCATTTGCTAGATTGTTACAAGTCATGTACATGAATGCAAGGTCTTAGTTTTTATCTCAAGAACCAACCTATGTGTGTTTTATTCTTAACTAAACTCTGAGAATTTGGGGAAATAGGGTGAAGATTTACCTCTTGTGGTGAAGAAGACAACAACTACTCGATGTTTTCCAAGCCTGAGCAGAGGTGGTGGACTGATTTAATGAAGAAGATGACTTTCTCTCACTAACTAACTCTCCCTTCTCTCTATTTTAGTCCGATAGATGTTAAAAATTAAGGGGAGGGGTATTTTATTAAATTAGGGGTCGGGTTTTAAAATCATAAATTAGAAGCCCCGAAGCAGGAAATGCAGTCAGGAACGCGATCGCATTCCTGTTATGCGGTCTGCATTCCTGTCGCATAAAATAGCCCTCAAATGGGCCAAAATGGGAATCGGACTGCCTAGTTATGCGACCACTATGCGGTCCACATACTTGTTATGCAATCGCATAGTATGTCGCATAACTCCCTCCGCAAGAATTAAGGTGCAAGAATGCAACAACTATGTGGCCCGCATTCTTAAAGTGCGATCGCATCTTGGGCCGCATAGTTGTCCTTGAAATGGGCAGCAACTGTCCAGGTATGCGACCACTATACGGTCCACATACCTGATCTGCGATCGCATAGTGGACCGCAGATCCGCGCAATTCTGGGAAATTATATTTTTTAAGTATCTGGGGTACTTTTACTTCAAAAAGGTCCATTTTTTAGAATTTCTACAGTTATAACAACACAGGGACCTATTCGGGCATTATTTTAGACATGAAATTTTACGAGTCTTTACATCCTCTCCCACTTAAAATCATTCGTCCTCAAATAAGGATCGGGGAATCATTTTGAAAACACAATTTGCTAACCCCCAATTCTTACTAACTCCGATATTTTCTGAAAATTTTGCCAGAGTTTCCTTTGTAATTGGGCCTATCTACCTGTTAGAGAGCCCCCGAAACACATAATTCCACACATTCCCAACTATTCTAACAACTTGCACATAATTTGGTTACCTCGTCAAATTGTATATGATTCAATTACTTCAACATGCTATTCATAATTCTGTTAATGCCACAAACTTGCATATCATTCAACTATCACATGAGTTGCACATAATTTAACTATTCCACAATATACACAAAGGTGGCACAAAATTCAGAAGTCACAATAGTAGGGAAATTAGGGGAGTGGGGTGTTCTTGCAAACAATTTGACACAAAGGTGTAATTTCTTAGAGATGGCAGCTCTCACGACCACTACCAGACTTATTAAAAAAAATGGGGATATTTCTCTTTCATTTCATTTTCGGCTTCCCACGTGGCTTCCTCCACTTGTTGACTTCGCCATAACACTTTAATAGAAGCAATATCTTTGTTTCTCAATCTACGGACTTGCCTATCAAGAATAGCAACCGGAACCTCTTCATATGATAATCCTTCATAATTTCAACAGTCTCAACCGACACAACGGCGGATGGATCACCAATAACCTTCTTCAACATGGACACGTGAAACACTGGATGCACCAATGACATTTCAGGGGGCAATTCCAGCATATACGCCACCTGTCCCACCCTGTGAGCAATCCTATATGGCCCGACATACCTTGGGCTCAATTTCCCTTTCTTCCCAAACCGCATTACTCCCTTCATGGGAGATACCTTCAAGAATACCCAATCGTCTACTTGAAACTCCAAATTTCTACGACGAACATCCGCATAGGATTTCTGACGACTCTGAGCAGTTTTCATCCTCTCCTGAATAACTCTACCTTTTTCCATAGCTTGATGCACAAGATCCGGTCCTAACAATTCCGCCTCACCAACCTCAAACCATCCAATCGGAGACCTACACCTCCTTCTGTACAATGCCTCAAATAGGGCCATATGAATACTAGCATGGAAACTGTTATTGTAAGCAAACTCTATAAGCGGCAAGTGATCATCCCAGCTACCCTTGAAATCTAAAACACAAGCTCGTAGCATATCTTCAAGTGTCTGAATAGTCCGCTCCGCCTGACCGTCCGTCTGTGGGTGGAAAGCTATGCTGAGATTTACCTGAGTACCCAAACCTTGCTGAAATTTCCTCCAAAAGTTAGCTGTGAAATGGGGCCCTGATCCGATATAATAGAAACTGGAGTGCCATGGAGTCTGACTATTTCTTTGAGATACAACTGAGAGTACTATTCTGCAGTATCGGTGGACTTGACTGGCAAGAAATGCGCCGACTTCGTGAGTCGATCAAAATTACCCAAATTGAGTCGAACTTGCACTGAGTGTGGGGTAATCTTACCACGAAGTCCATATTGATCATTTCTCATTTCCACATCGGTATTTCCATAAGCTGCGTCAACCCACCGGGCCTCTGATGCTCGGCCTTCACTTGCTGACAATTCGGACACCTAGCCACAAAGTCCGCCACACCCCTCTTCATACCATTCCACCAAAAAATCTCCTTGAGATCGCGATACATTTTAATAGAACCTGGGGGCACACTATACCCAGAATTGTGAGCCTCTTCCATAACTCTCTCCCGAAGATTATCCACGTTCGGAACACATAGCTTCCCTTGGCACCGCAAAACACCGTCATCATTGCCGAGTGAAAATGCTGAAGTCTTGTGATTCAAAATTGCTTCCCTCAACTATGCCAAAGCTCGATCCCTGAATTGCTTTCCTTTGACTTTCGCTACAAGTGAAGACTATGCTCCATTACGCAGCACGACATTCCCCTCATCTGAGGCCGAACGACAGACCCCTAGTCTGGCCAACTGATAAACCTCCCGAGCCAAAGGCCTCTGACCTACTTCCAAATGTGCCAAGCTACCCATGGATTTCCGACTAAGAGCGTCAGCTACCACATTCGCCTTTCCTGGATGGTACAAAATATTCATATCATAATCCTTGAGCAATTCTAACAACCTCCGCTGCCTTAAGTTCAACTCCTTCTATTTGAATAAATATTGAAGACTCGTGTGGTCTGTGAACACGTCCACATGGACCCCATAAAGATAATGTCGCCAGATCTTCAATGCAAACACAACTGTTGCGAGCTCTAAATCATGCATCGGATAATTCTTCTCGTGTTTCTTGAGTTGCCTTGAAGCATACGCTATAACTTTACCACATTGCATCAACACACACCCCAAACCAACCCTCGAAGCATCGCAATAAACCATGAATCCCTTTGTACCTTCTGGCAAGGTCAACACCGGCGCCGAAGTCAATCTTGATTTCAATTCCTGAAAACTCTTTTCACAAGCATCAGACCACTGGAACTTAATCGCTTTCTACGTCAGCTTAGTCAATGGGGAGGCGAGAGTAGAGAATCCCTCCACAAATCATCCATAATATCCAGCCAAACCCAAGAAACTTCGAATCTCCGTCGGGGTCGTTGGTCAAGGCCAATCCTTTACCACTGCAATCTTTTTGGGATCAACCCGAATCCCTTCCCTAGAAACAACATGGCCCAAAAAGGTGACTAATTCTAGCCAAAACTCACATTTTGAAAACTTTGCATACAACTGGTGTTGATGGAGAGTCTACAGAATTGCCCTGAGGTGATTAGCATGGTCTTCCTGACTCCGCGAATAAACAAGGATATCGTCAATGAATACAATCACGAAGAAGTCAAGGAACGGTTTGAAAACCCAATTCATAAGATCCATAAAAGTTGCTGGGGCGTTGGTTAGCCCAAACGACATTACCAAAAATTTAAAGTGCCCATAATGAGTCCTGAAGGCGGTCTTAGGGATATCCTGCTCCCTGATCTTCAACTAGTGATACCCGGACCGTAAATCAATCTTTGAGAAGAACCTACCACCTTGCAATTGATCGAACAAATCATCTATCCGAGGCAATCGGTATTTGTTTTTTATGGTGACCTTGTTGAGCTGTCGATAATCAATACACATCCGAAGCGACCCATCCTTCTTCCTGACAAAGAGAACCGGTGCGCCCCAAGGCAACACACTTGGCCGAATGAAACCCTTTTCCAATAGATCTTTCAATTGTTCTTTTAACTCTCTCAATTCCGTCGGCGCCATTCTGTAGGGTGGAATAGATATTGGTTGTGTACCTAGAAATACATCAATCCCGAAATTGATCTCTCCATCTAGTGGAACCCCAGGAAGCTCATCCAGAAATACTTCAAGAAATTCATTCACAACCGGCACGGACTCGGGAGCAGGCATCTCTGAAGTGGTGTTCGCAACCCGGACCAAATGATAGATGCACCTCTTCCTGATCATCTTGGAGGCCTTAAGATAGGAAATAAACCTACCCCTCGGCACAACATCATTCCCTTTCCATTCAATAACTTGTTCACTAGGAAACTCGAGCCTCATAATTCTGGTTCGGCAGTCGAGTTTAGAAAAGCACGAGTAGAGCCAATCCATCCCCATGATAACATCAAAATCTACCATTCCTAGCTCAATGAGATCGGTCGTGGTATCTCGACCACACACTGTGACAACACAATTCCTATTGACCCGCGCGACCGTAATAGAATCACCAACCGGAGTCGACACTGAGAACGGCTCATGAAGTTGTTCGGGTTCTATCCCAAAACTCGAAGCAATAAATGGAGTACCATATGACAATAAAGATCTGGTGTCAATAAGAGCATAAACATCATGTGTTTGAACAGTCAGAATACCTGTGACAACATCTGGAGAAGCCTCCGCACTCTGGCAACCACTCAAAGCATAGAACCGACTGGGTCCCCCTTGACCCCGTGCTCTACCCCTAGCTGCACCGCGCCCTGCTGGTGCTGGAGGGTGTGCTGATGACGTAGCGACTGACGAACTGGATGGCTGAGCAGTACCCTTACTTGTGCCCTGACTGGGTGCACGACAGTCTCGCTGAACATGGCCCTTCACTCCGCATCTATAGCATACCGGGATATCCAAGTAACAAGGCTCAGAATGAAACCTCCCACACTTGGGGCATGGGCCCTGCCGCTACCGCTGGAACCTCCCACCTGAACGACCTGACTGAGGAAGCCTCCTGCTATCTGAACCTGGTCCAAAGCGACCTCCCTGCTAATAATTGTGGCCTGATGGCGGTGCACTGGCTGAGAACTGAGCATAGGACTGAGATGGCCCTAATGACCCTCTTCCCAAGGCTGAACTCCCTGCTCCAACTGAACTCCCAGGGTTTCCCGCTGACCAGGCCCTACTACTATTCTCTCTCTCCATCCTTATCTTCAATTTCTGAGCCTCTGTAACCTGGGCGAATCCCACAATATTCCAATAGTTCATATGTGAATGCAAAGCAGCTGTAGCAGCTTCATTGACAACCAAGGAACCAAGGCCCTAAACAAATCGACGAACTATGGCCTCCATAGTCGGCATCATGTGGATAGCATACTTGGACAAGCGCATGAACTCCATATGGTACTCCCACACACTCATATTACCCTGTTTGAGAACCTCCAACCTTGCAGCACGGGCTTCCCTAGTCTTGGTAGGCAGGAAATGATCCATAAAAGCATATACAAACTCATCTCACCTCGCCGGAGGGCTCCCCTCTCCACTGGAACTCTCCCACATCTTAAACCATGAATATATCGCACCCTTCAACCGATAGGAAGCTAACTCAACCTCCTCTGTCTCTGTAGCCTTCATAACCCGGAGAGTCTTGTACATTTCATCTATAAAATACTGAGGGTTGGCCTCTAGGTCGGTGCCTATGAACTCTGGAGGGGCTAACCGCAGAAATTGGTTGACCCTGGAACCTGAAGAATCCCCTTGCTCGCTAGAGGACGCAGGGGCAGCATGTGATCTTTGGGCCTGGGAGGCCACTAGCTGAGTCAACATCTGAATAGCTCCTCTGAGGTTCCCATCAGAAATATCGGGACCGGAACTTAGGACTGAAGAAGGATCAGGAACACAAGTGGGAGGGACTGTGGCACCCTCCGCTGGAGCAGGAATTGGAATAGTTTGGCCTGTAATGGAAGGGCCAGGCAGATTCAGGGTCGGGGAATCATTCTCACCCGCACCATCAGATAAGGAATTTATGATCACTCCTGGGTGGCATTGGCCTCTTGGCCGAGTCGGCTCTCTTCTTGGGTGCCATTTACTGAAAATTGGAACAATGCACGAGTTAGATAAAGATATTCTCACCTCTCACTTCATCACATGACACAGAATATCAATGAAAGGATATTTTCCTAAATGTCCATGCAGACCCCTAATTATAGATCTGGTCGACAACACACCGATAAGAAGGGCTCTACTAGACACGGCTCCGAGATATCCTATGACACTTTTAAAACCTTAGGCTCTGATACCAAGTTTGTCGTGCCCCAAAACCGAGGGACGAGACTGGCGCCTAACCGGATGATCCCGGTCAAGCGGACCTAGTTTTCCTTTCCTACCCAATACGTTGCCCCGTGTCTATAGAATACATTGTTCCAAATGAATTGGCCAATTTAAATTCAAAGTATGATTTACACCATAAGTTAATTTCATCTTTTAACTTTCAACATTTGATAATACAAAAACATATATATAATACAGACAACATTTTCCAATATGGACCACGATTCCGACCGATCGCATCTACTGCCCAAAATAGATATATACAACCCACACAGTGTCTACGGAGCCTCTAAGAGTGTTAGGAGTTTTACATAAACTTGCCGGCAACAAGGCCCCGACTATACCTTTAATGACACAATATATACAAAAGAAAACGGTATAGACTACACAAGGCCTCGAAAGGAAGTGGGGCTCACCAGAACTGCTGAAGGGATGAAGAGAAGGCACCACTATCGGCAGACGGAGATACCTGCTATACAACCACCTATATCCATATAAACGATGTAGCTCCCCCGGCAAAAGGGACGTTAGTACCATTGATTAGTACTAGTATGTATGAACAAACTTTATTCTAAGTATAATCAAAGTAATGCGAAAATAGAAGGCAATCAAAAAAACCACACAATCATTGCACAGAGATACAGAGAATCACAAATAAGGTTTTCAGAGTTTCTTATTTCAATTGTTCTCCTGTTGCGGTGCGCAACCCGATCCCACCTTACAATCATATTTCACCCTTATTTCTTCTCATCATTCCACCCTTATTTCTTCTGTTGTGGCGTGCAACCCGATCCCACCGGACAATCACATTTCATAGCAACAACAACAACCCACAATTCAATCACAAGGCTTCATATCATCAAGAGTACAATTTAATACCAACCAAACAAACATGTGTTCACAATAGTCTTTACCAAACAGTAAGTCATGTACGGTATACCATATTCATTTAGCTTAATAAAATCAGTCCACATTTACTTCCCATCATTTGTAGCAACATCAACCAACAATTCAATCACAAAGATTATCATCATCAAGTACATTCATTCGTAACAACCAAATAACCATATGAAATCAAGGCCACAAAAATCTTTACCAAACAGTGAGTCAAATGCGGTATGCCATCAACATATAGCTCAATTATTTAAATCCACATTTGCTTTCCATTATTTACTACACAACATTTAGCACTTAGATACATTCAATAATTAGATTCGTTAACATTTCTTTCATTTGGTAGCACAACCTTTCATACCGAGATGTTCAAGCACATAACGAGTTTTGCACATGATAGAGAAAGCAGAAGGAATTACCCTTTTCACAATCTCACATAGCATGGTGGCATGGGAAATCAACTAGGACAATCAAAGAATAGAATCTTACGTCTCAACACATTATAACAATCAATTCACATATGCATAAGATAGGAACTCATACCGAATGCTCAGACACCAACAAGGCGACTCTACAAAGATTAAAGTTAGCCATACATACCTCGAATCGGAATTCCCTTTAATTTCTATCACAATTCACCGAACCGTCTAGAACCGTCAATCTAGTTCACAATGCGACACATTTATCTTAGAATTAGGAATCTTGAATTCATTTGGGAATTTTATCAAACACTATGACCCCCCTAAGATTTCAAATCCCCTTTTTAATGAAAATTACTCCAACTTACTCCCCCTTTGCTAGATTGTTACAAGTCATGTACATGCATGCAAGGTCTTAGGTTTTATCTCAAGAACCAACCTATGTGTGTTTTATTCTTAACTAAACTCTAAGAATTTGGGGAAATAGGGTGAAGACTTACCTCTTGTGGTGAAGAAGACAACGACTACTCGAAGATTTCCAGTCCTGAACAGAGGTGGTGGATTGATTTGATGAATAAGATGACTTTCTCTCACTAACTCACTCTCCCTTCTCTCTATTTTAGTCATATAGATGTTAAAAATGAAGGGGAGGGGTGTTTTATTAAACTAGGGGTCGGGTTTTAAAATCAGAAATTAGAAGCCCCGAAGCAGGAAATGCGGTCAGGAATGCGATCGCATTCCTGCTATGTGGTCCGCATTCCTGTCACATAAAATGGCCCTCAAATGGGCCAAAATGGGAACCGGACTGCCCAGGTATGCGACCATTATGCAGTCCGCATACCTGGAAGGTGCAAGAATGCGACAACTATGCGGCCCGCATTTTTAAAATGTGATCGCATCTTGGGCCGCATAGCTGTCCTTGAAATGGGCAGCAACTGTCCAGGTATGCGACCACTATGCGGTCCGCATACCTGATCTGCGATCGCATAGTGAACCGCAGATCCACGCAATTTTGGGAAATTATATCTTTTAAGTCCTGGGGGTACTTTTACTTCAAAAAGGTCCATTTTTAAGAATTTCTACAGTTATAATAACACAGGGACCTATTCGGGAATTATTTTAGACATGAAATTTTACGGGTCTTTATAGAGAAATGCTGAGGCTCAGGTCAAGTATAATCGGCTACGCATTAAGATCCACGACTCTGCGAAAGATCCCCGGGAGATACATGAAACCAACAAGAGGTTGATCGAAGAAATGAAAGACATGGCCATCCGTTCTAACAAGAAGCTGGAATACTTGGAACGAGGCATAGTGGAGTTGGAAGGCAAAATCATCAAGAGGGTTTAGGACTGCCAGAAAGCCGAGGGAAATGAAGGAGGTCACCTGGCCAGAGCATACCTGCTGCTGGGACTGCGTGAGCTGGGGAACTTGTTCGATAGGATCAAGGATATTGAATCTGGGGAAGGTCCTTCTGGGACAAAGTAGGCTAGGTTTATCTTCCGCTTTTATCAATGTAATAAGGTCGAGTACCATTAGTGACTTTATTTCCTGCTTATTATTTGAGTGTCGTTTTTAGATTCGTCTGTTTTACATTAATGAAATGAGGTATTTTGGTATCTAAGTTCTCCAAATCAACTTTTCGCTAGGCCTACCTCGGGCACAACGAGGCTCCCAAAATTAGGACGCGCATTCCTGCAATATGTGTTTAAATACTGTAAATCTTTTCTCATGACCCTCACTAACTTGGCTACCTTTTGTTTTTGTTTTCTTTCTTTTGATTATTCCACTCCCCAAAGGTTGGTTCGTGTATTCTGGCATCATCATCGTACCACACAAGATCCAGGGGCCCCCACCTTCTCCTCCTCCTAGTCCACCTAAAGGCAAGGGCAAAGGCAAAGGCAAAATGGAAGATTTGAGCATTATCATAAAGGAAAACACAGTGACAGCTGAACGATTAGAAGCTTTTGACAGCCAAGGTACTCAGGTTCAGAATGATGCCATGTCACAACTCAAGCAAAGGTTGTTGAAACTCCAAGGGGAGCTTGAACATGTGCGAAACTTGGAAAATCTATCCTTCTCACTTAGTGTTCCAGATGTCAATCATCCGAACACCCAAAACCCCATACCTCCTCAGAGTACCACAAACAAACAGAATCCTCCTACAACTCACCATCATACAACTCCACTGATAATACCAACACAACACTTGCCACACTCCGAGAAACACCCCACTGATCATCCCTGAACCACAAAACTCCACAAATGACCACCTTTATGCTCAGCCGCCAGGCCATCATAACAACCCCATATACGTGGAGACTCTACCTCACTCCACCCAACCCATTTCTTACACACCTGAATCCAGTGAGAAGGATATGATAATTAAGAACTTGGCTGAAGAACTCAAGAAACTAACTAGCCGAGTCCAGGGCGTTAAAGGAAGTAAAGGAGTTGAAGGATTGAACTATGAAGATCTCTGCATACAGCCCGATGTGGAGCTGCCAGAGGGTTACAAACCTCCTATGTTTGAGATGTTCGATGGTACAGGTGACCCCAGAGTCCATCTGAGAACCTATTGTGATAAATTGGTTGGAGTAGGAAGAGACGAGAAGATTCGTATTAAATTATTCATGAGGAGCCTCACCGGAGATGCTTTGTCTTGGTACATCAGCCAAGACCCTAAGAAGTGGTCCAACTGGGTGAACATGGCATCAGATTTCATGGACTAGTTCAGGTTCAACACGGAGAATGCTCCAGACGTGTTTTACATCTAGAATCTCAAGAAGAAGCCCACTGAAATGTTTCGCGAGTATGCCACTCGCTGGAGGTCCAAAGCAGCCAAGGTCAGGCCTGCCCTAGATGAAGAGCAAATGAACAAATTCTTCATTCGGACACAAGACCCACAATATTATGAGAGGTTGATGGTGATTGAAAACCAAAAATTCTCCGACATCATCAAGTTAGGTGAAAGAATTGAAGAATGGATTAAGAGTGGAATGGTTACCAACTTTGAAGCACTACAAGCTACGAACAATGCGCTGCAATCTGGTGGCATATCCAAAAAGAAAGATGTGGGAGATGTAATGGTTGCACAGGGACCTAAATCCCCACTGACATATCGAACCTCTCCACTTACATACCAAGCAGCCCCGCCCACATATCATCCAACACCTCCACCAATATATCAGCCATCTCCTCCACCTACTTATCAAACCACATCTCCCAGATATTCTCAACCAGCCACTGTTTGTCATACATACAATTCTCAACCATCTCACTACCAGTCACCTCCAGCTCGCCAGAATTTCCCAAGACCTCGACCCAACTTTGACCGTAGACCACCCAAGAAATATACCGCCATTGACAAACCTATTGACCAGCTGTATGGAAGACTGAAAGTTGCTGGTTATGTCACCCATGTCCCTATTGTGACCCTTGAAAATCCATCCAGTGGGTCAATCCAAATAAAACTTGTGCATACCATTCTGGCATGAAGGGACATACAATTGATGAATGCCCCTCACTGAAGGATAAGATCCAGTATCTGATTGATAATAAGATCATCCAAGCAAATGAGGCTACTCCCAACGTCCGCAATAATCCTCTCCCAGATCATAGGGGTGGAGGCATCAACATGATAGCGATAGAGGGAGAATGGGACCTAGAGGGGTTGATCGGGCTGATCAAAGAAGGTGATGACCCAAAGAAGCCAGCGGTCACACTGAATCCCATCATAGTCTAGATTCAGCCGTCAGGAGATGATGAGGTAGGTGCGTCAGTTCCATTCGAGTTTGAATCGGCACCACTTACCAATGCACCTGTGCCGTTTGAGGTTGAAGCAATGCCACTTACCACTATAAATGTCCCATTTGAAGTAAAGATAGCCATACCAATCACAGTGACAGTGTCAACCACGCCGCATTTCAACACTAATGTTGTACCTTGGGATTACGTAGCCGAGGAAAGAAGGAAAGGTAAGGTCAAGATAGAAGAAGATGGTATTGCACAATGGATGACCAGGACCGGCAGGGTCTATAAACCTGAACACTTGGGAGAGTCTAGCAAAAAATCTTCCAACAGACCACCCATCATTGAAACAGGTCTGGATGATCTGTGGAGGAAGGTGCAAGCCAAGGAATACTTAGTCATAGATCAACTGGACAAAACTCCAGCCCATATATCCATTCTATCATTACTGCAGAATTCGGAGGCGCACAGGAATGCTTTGATGAAAGTGTTAAATGAAGCATATGTGCCTAATAGCATCACCAGTGGAGAAATGGAAAAAATGGTGGGGCAAGTACTGGAAAGTCACAAAATTATTTTCCACGAGGATGAACTGCCGCCCGAAGGGCTAAGTCACAACAGGGCGCTGCATATCACTGTACAATGTGAGGATTATTTCATCACCAGGGTTCTGGTCGATGGGAGATCCAGCCTCAACATCTGTCCATTGACAACACTCAATAAATTGGGCAAGGGATTGTACGAAATAAGAGAAGGGTACATGAACATAAAGGCTTTCGACGGTTCTCATAGGTCTACCATTGGCGAAATCAGCCTTTGTCTGCAAATGGGACCCACATGGTTCGAGGTTGAATTTCAGGTGCTAGATATATCTCTGTCCTACAACCAGTTATTGGGACGGCCATGTATACATACCGCCGAGGCCGTGGCATCGACATTGCATCAGGCAGTGAAATTTGAGTGGAATCACCAAGAAGTAATCAATCATGGAGATGGAAGCAACCCTATATACAACCGCCAGACCATCTCGGTAGTTGAGGGTAGGAGAAGGCTGGGTGGAGAAACCTACCACCACATCGAGCGGGTCAACGCAATAGATAAGGAAAAGTGGTGGGACAGTAAGATCGAAAGCATATTGAATTGGAGCGGGTACGAGCCTGGCAAAGGGCTCGGCAAGAATCTTCAATGGATTTCCAAACCGATACAGCAGAAGAGCCATGGCACCACTTTTGGGCTAGGATACAAATGCACTTGGCAAGAATACAAAAACTGGTCGCTACCGTGGCGCGGTCCCTACTATCCATCGGAACAGCCTATACCACATTTGGAGCAGACTTTCCAGCAAGCTGACATTATATGGAGGTCAGAAGAAGAAGAAGCACTAGCAGCCTTGAAGAATCTATTCCTAGAAGATGAAGACATAATCTGTTGTGTTATTGTCATGCAGAAGGAGGATTTTCGTGTGCAAAGGATCATTCCATCCAAGCCGTGAGCAAAGGATCATTCCTCAAGAACTGGTCTTTCAGACCATCGAGGGCCCGACGAGTTCCGGGGTAGCAAGGCTGAACAAGCATTTTTTATTTCATTTATGCTAATGATTTCCTTTTCGCATTTCTGTTTTGCAATAAAATCTCCAATGTTCCAAAATATTTGTTTAAATTATCAAAATCGCTTTTACGTTTCAATGAATCAGTATTTATTTATTATCGTTTTTCTCTCATTACTTTTATCTACACAGCATTACTATTTCCTGTTTTGATGATCCAATGACTATGACATGTAATGAGATAATGCAACAAAAGGAAAGTGATTCAGAAGAAGAGGATGTCATACCCGATGAAGTTGTCAGAGAGGTAGAGGATTTTGAGAACATACCTAAGTCTAATTTGGACGAAACTGAGGTAGTCAACCTAGGAGATTCAGAGACTGTCAAAGAAACTCGCATCAGCATCCACTTGTCACCATCAGAGAAGGAAGAATACACACAATTCTTGAAATAGTATGAAGACATATTTGCATGGTCATACGACGACATGACTGGTCTAAGTACCATCATTGTGGCTCACAAGTTACCAACCAATCCAATGTGCCCGCCGGTAAAGCAGAAGCTCAGAAAGTTCAAGCCTGACATGAGTATGAAAATCAAATAGGAGGTTACCAAGCAAATCAACGCCAAGGTCCTCAGGGTTGTTGAATACCCAACATGGTTAGCCAACATCTTGCAAGTACCCAAAAAGGATGGAAAGGTTAGGGTTTGTGTCGACTACCGGGATCTCAACCGGGCCAGTCCAAAAGATTATTTCCCTCTTCCAAACATACACATCCTGATCGACAATTGTGCCAAGCATGAACTTCAACCATTCGTGGATTGCTTCGCCGGTTACCATCAAATTTGGATGGACGAGGAAGACACTGAGAAAACGGCCTTCATTACGCCATGGGGAGTATACTGCTACAAGATGACGCCATTCGGCCTAAAGAATGTTGGGGCCACTTACATAAGAAATATGACTACTATCTTCCATGACATGATACATAAAGAGATTGAGGTATATGTGGACGAAGTCATCATCAAGTCCAAGAAATCCACTGACCATATAGCAGATCTAAGGAATTTCTTCAACAGATTGCGGAAATATAACTTGAAATTAAACCCCGCCAAGTGTGCATTCGGGGTTCCTGCTGGAAAACTACTAGGATTCATCGTCAGCCGCCGAGGAATAGAACTGGATCCATCAAGGGTCAAAGCCATCCAAGAGTTACCACTGCCAAAGAACAAGAAAGATGTGATGAGTTTCTTGGGATGCCTAAATTACATCAGCTGGTTCATAGCCCAGTCCACGGTCATATATGAACCAATTTTCAAGATGCTGAAGAAAGATGCTACAACCAAATGGACAGAGGATTGTCAAAGGGCCTTTGACAGATTCAAGGATTACTTATCAACACCGCCAGTCTTGGTACCGCTAGAGCCAGGTAGACCCTTGCTACTCTACCTCGCAGTACTAGATGGAGTTTTCGGCTGCGTCCTGGGCAGCACAACGAGACATGGAAAAAAGAGCAGGCTATATATTATCTGAGTAAGAAGTTCACTCCATACAAGGCACGATATTCTTTACTGGAACGTACTTGGTTTGCTCTAACCTGGGTAGCCCAGAAGCTTAGGCACTACTTCTGTTCCTACACAATATATCTCATATCAAGGATGGATCCTTTGAAGTATATCTTTTAGAAACCCATGCCCACTGGCAAGCTGGCCAAGTGGAAAATCCTACTGAGTGAGTTCGACATCGTCTATTGATACGCTCAAATTACACCTTAAAATAGTATGCAGATCACCTTGCCGAGAACCCTGTGGACGGAGAATACGAGCCATTGAAACGTATTTTCCTGATGAATAAGTGTTGTTCATAGGAGAAGACATTGCAGAATCCTATGACGATTGGAGAATGTTCTTCAAAGGAGCAGCCAATTTCAAAGGAGTCGGTATTGGAGCAGTCTTGGTTTCGGAAACTGGCCTACATTATCCGGTATCTGCCAAACTCAGATTCCCCTGCACTAACAATATGGCAGAGTATGAAACCTGCATCCTAGGGCTCAACATGGCCATTGACATGAATATTCAAGAGTTGCTGGTAATTGGTGACTCATATTTGCTTATACACCAAGTACAAGGAGAATGGAATACCAAGAATTCCAAGATACTGCTGTATCTGCACCATGCGCAGGAATTGAGAAAGATGTTCACAAAGACGGAATTTTGGCACTACCCTAGAGTTCAGAACGAGTTTGTCGATGTACTAGCCACTCTATCATCCATGAAACAGCATACAGATAAGAACTTCATTGATCCTATTCTAGTAAAAATCCATAGCTAGTTGGCATATTGTGCCCATGTTGAAGAAGAAGCAAAAGGAAAACCATGGTTCCACGACATCAAAGAGTACTTGGCAAAGGGGGAGTACCCGGAGCATGCAAATCATGCCCAAGAACGCACGCTTCGGAGATTGTCCAATAATTTCTTTCACATCGGAGGAACCCTATACAGAAGAACTCCCGATTTGGGATTACTGAGATGTGTCGATGCAAAGGAAGCCTCCAAACTACTTGAAGAGACACGTGCTTGAACCTGCGGCCCACATATAAATGGTTTTATCTTGGCAAAGAAGATACTCAGAGTTGGCTATTTCTGGATGACCATGGAAACAGACTGCATCCAGTATGTTCGAAAATGCTATCAATGTCACGTACATGCGGATACCCCAAATGAGCTCAATGCAACAAGCTCACCTTGGCCATTCGCCGCCTGGGGAATGGATGTCATTTGACGGATCGAGCCTAACGCCTCAAATGGACACAGGTTTATCCTAGTAGCTATCGATTATTTCACCAAATGGGTCGAAGCAGCATCTTACAAAGCAGTGACTAAGAAAGTCGTGGCAGAATTTGTCCGCGGCCGAATTGTTTGTCGGTTCGGATTTCCCGAATCAATCATCACCGACAACGACTCCAATCTCAAAAGTGATCTAATGAAAGCCATGTGCGAGACTTTTAAAATCAAGCACAGGAATTCTACAGCCTATAGACCTCAGATGAATGGAGTTGTAGAATCCGCCAACAAGAACATCAAGAAGATATTGAGGAAGATGGTAGAATGTTACGCCCCGCAATATTACGTCAATATTATCTCCCGCAGTGTTAAATTACGATGATGTTGCACCCTGTAGTATTGTATGTTGAATTTGTCGTAAGGTAATTGACATCAATTCAAGGAAAAGATTAATTGGAGATTATAAGGATTATGCTATTTCAAACAAGTGATAAGTAAAGTTGTGAAGGTGAGAGGGTAAGAAAATCGAAGAAAAAGAATTTTCGTGCAAGTTTAGCATGTTGGTATAAAATTCGAGCCGAGCATGAATACCCGATATTTATGGACTAGTATCATACAAGGTACCACATGGCCATGATAGTAAGGTGTACAAGGTATGTTAAAAGCGAGTATTATTTTAAGTAAGTTGGAATAATTCTTAATTATGCAGATAATTAATTAATTATCGGACACCGTGACACTACCTAATTAATCCAAATATTTGGATATGTACTACATCAAACGTGGCAGCAAAACAAAAATCATGATAGTATGACTCTTAAGTTAATTATATATGTTGCAAAATGCCCATGATGAGTCAATATCCAACATGATTACACGTGCTCCTTTATTTAGAGAATTGGTCATAAGTAACTTGGTTGCTTTCTTACGCTAGCTCCCAATTTTATTTCCAAAAGTCTAGTTCACATTCAAATGAGGCATCTGATCAAATCCTATAGATTCATGGGTTATTTTCAAAGAGTTAGGTGGATAACATCACAATTATAAGAGATGTATGTGCCAAGTTAGTATCGGATGAATTTCCAAACGAATTCATATTTTTCTAGGATTAAGAGATGCATATCTTCTTCATTTGATAGAATCAGACAAAGCTCTTCAAGAAATCTGTAGAACGTTAGAAGGCTTCATATTGTTTTAAGGATTAAGAGCTGCATATCTTCTTCATGGGAGAGAATATAAAAGGATCATCTAAAGCTAAACGAAAACGGCACCTCAAGCCAACGTTGAAGGCCATCTGAAGATAAGGATTTTTCATAATTCAAATAGAGGTTTCGTAGTATCATGAGCAACGTGAGATTTTGTAATTTTAAGGGAGTACGGTGTAAACCTTCTCAAGAATATCACACGGATTTTTTCCTACTCCGGGTATGTTAAGACTATCCCTTCTTTCTTTTGGCATGATCCATGCAATACGAACGAAACATGTAAATGCACAAATTCCATAAATGACTATATTCATAGAAGTATTAGAGATATCTATGTTCTTAAATTTGAATGTATCATAATATTTTATCATATGTTCATGGGTCTCAGAAAAATATGAAAGTTGAAAAGAGTTTACTTTATGATATTACTCAAAGGCAAAATGGTCTTATGAAGCTCTGAAAGATTTTATTAACGTACTTTTCATGCATTGCATTCATGTGCGTTGACCTGTGACCAGATGGTGTTATATACGCGTATATATGTATGTATATATATGTCTATGGGATATGGTATATGGGAAAGGATATGGCGTTATATACGCACCACCACCTGATCAGTTGGTATATGATGATGATGTTGCCCACAGTGGCTGAAATATGATTCAAACGGCGTTATATACGCGTATATATGTATGTATATTCAAACGGCGTTATATACGTGTATATATGTATGTATATATATGTATATGGGATATGGGAAAGGTTATGACGTTATATACGCACCACCACCTGATCAGCTAGTATAAAATGATGATTTTCCCCACAGTGGCCGATATGATATGATGGGATGCCCTCAGAGGCTGATGATGTTATGAAATATATACCTATGCACGACATGACATTCATATGCATATGCATGATACTAAAAGTGATATATTATTTACATAGTTATCCAGACATAGGGGTTGAGTCAATTACTCTATATCTCTTCCATGTCTATTATGTATTTATTTATGTTCCTTACATACTCAGTATATTATTCGTACTGACGTCCCTTTTGCCTATGAACGCTGCGTTTCATGCCCGCAGGTCCTGATAGACAGGTCGAGAGCCCTCCAAGAAGGCTATCAGTTCAGCGAAAGATGTTGGTGCGCTCCATTTGCTTCGGAGTTGCTCGTTTGGTTAGTATGATTTAGACACATATTGTTTGGTAAGGTGGGACTCTGTCCCAACCTTTATGATATTTATGTACTCTTAGAGGCTTGTAGACATACGTCGTCTACATAAAGGATTGTACGGCCTGGCCAGCCTATGTTTTGAGTTTATAAAGGATTTTGTTGGCCTATTAGGCCCGTATGTCATGTGTATGTAATAATGTAATAAGAAAGATACGCTACGTTGGTACTCGGTTGAGTAAGGTACCGGGTGCCCGTCGCGGCCCATCGGTTTGGGTCGTGACAAAAGTGGTATCAGAGCAGTTCTGTCCTAGGGAGTCTACAAGCCGTGTCTAGTAGAGTCTTGTTTATGGGTGTGTCGTGCACCACACTTATAAGCAGGAGGCTACAGGGCATTTAAGATTGTCACTCTTTCTTCTTACTCTAGATCGTGTGGTAGAGCTCACTTATATGAATATAAATTCCGAAATTCTATTTTTATTCGTAATAATACGATGCCTACATTCAAAAAGATGATCGATAAGAGATATAGCTGTGGAAGTGTTGAATTAGAGGAACTCGACTTTGTATCATGCTTATGATAAGTAAGTATGAGGTCTTCAGCAGATCATGTGCGTACTGAAATATGCAAGCCTCTTGATAAGGAGCCTTAAGGCAAGAAGGCGTATCCACCTCTATGGTGAAAGACAATGAGAGATTAAGAAGGTAAATACAAGTTTACACAAGCAAAAGAAGCAAGATGAATAAGGGTACGAGGCGCCCAGTTAATGAAGGTTAACAGGTTTATAATTGAGGCAGAGGAACATAGGCTTTTTGAGTTATATTCAACAGTAACAAAGGTATGTACAATTGGTCACACCCATTTCAGTTATGCCCTGTGGGGGGCTAACAAGTATAGTTAAGAGAAGGATGAGATATCAAGATCCGGCTGGGGTTAGAGTAACCCAAATTGGTAAATGGATTACTTTCATTTGTTGGCATTTCCGAAGGGTATTACAAATGTGCCAATAGATCTTCTTGTGAGACACCCAGATGGTGCACTCTAGAATATTACGATTAGATGTGAAAACTAGCATTCAGAAGATAGACACTGAAAGCCTGGATGGGATAAATATTACCTTAAGTCTGGATCTCATCCCTAGTAGAGCGAGGATGTTGAGCAGCCCAGAGAGCCGATGAATGAAGCAAGGAGAGCTAAAAGCGAAAGAATGTCGTGTTGAAGTTTTAACAAGAAAAGGGATATGCAGAAATATTAGCAGAGTAATGAGAAGAGAGATAAGGAAGTATTATGAATAAGGTATGATACATGGATGAAAACGGTAGTGTTACAGAACCTATAGTCAAATGAAGTAAGAGACGAAAGGTAATGGGCCTTAAGATGACGAAAGAGTATAGGCCATAAGGTTATATCCTCATTTCAAGAAATAAGTTCGTAACTCCAACGCGACTACCAGAGGGGAGAGTTAATCCCTAGAGTAACAGAAATCAATATGGACTAGAAAACAAGATAAACTAAATATGAATTAGGGACTGAATGATTGGGAAGTACTCGGCATCATAGGAATTTTAGATTTCGTTCCAGCGGTAATAGAAGGGACCACAGGAGAAGATTCACGATGAATACAGAGAATAGTCATTCGGGGAGACGCTTCCCTAGAGCAAACAATGTGAGCAAAGTTAAGCTTAAGAGACTGTATGTGCCAGTTACGCTAAGTGTCACCCTCGCGAGTAAGGGAATTTGTCATCCTTGGTACAGAAGAATTGCCGCAAGGCGAGTAAGGATCATTTATGTTGAGAAACGACGCCAAAGATGAAGGGGTAAAACATATATAGGTAGATCCTCGTGGATTCAGCTTTTAGTACACCCCTAAAAGGGGGAATATGGAGTGACGTGGTGTTAAGTCAGAATTAAGTGGTTCTAGTAGCTACGAAATGGTAAAGGAAGAATGCGATAAATGAAAGGGGAATGAGATGGAACCTATCTAAATCTTATAGATATGCTACGATTCAAGAATATTGTGCAAGCACGACGTCAAGGAGAGGAAGTAAAGGTTCATGCCCGAGCTGTTATTAATAAATAAGGAGCCAGTGCGAGACGTAAGTTAAAACAAAGTAAATAACCCAAGAAAGATTACGAGGAATATTGATACGAGAATGGGCCAACGAGTATTTAGTAATTGGTCAGGAAGATCTCAGTTATGGCTAAACAGGAGGTTACAGACGAGTCATCAGATCGTGTAAGATAAACATAGTAGGACCCACCATGGAGAATTCAACCTCAGAGAATGTCATTATAATACTTGAGATATATTCAAACAAGATTCGGGGTAGCTAAAGGTACCGTATGAGTGTTACGGGGATAAAAGAAAGTGCCACTAGGAAGACAGTCAAAATATCAGTTCAGAAGAAACCCTACAAGCACAAGGGCATGGAGGTAAGCAACTACGAATAATTATAAGCAAGGAAGGACATCAAAAGGTCCATAATAAGCTCACAACTCTATAGGAATCAAGGGTTCTCCCTAAGTACTATAACGAAAGACTAGCTGAGGAAATAAGGAAGAAGGCTTCAACCTAAGCACAACAACCTAAAGACGAAAGGGTCGTGTAACAACAGTCTCACAACAACATTGTAAGCACTCTAAAGGAAAGTGGCCCCTACCATGGATAATGAACGGGAAGAAAAATTAAAAGTAATATTCGAAGGTCATATGAGTTGCACGAAAACTCTAGCATGCGTGGGAACTAATATAAGATAAGTATGCACGCAACAAGGGGACAAAGAGACCAGCAAAGGTAATAGCTTACATTGAAGAAAGCTAAGAAGGAACAAAATAAATTATTTGATCAATGATCCCGAGTTGGTGATGTTATAAACGCACTTAAGAGTTTGGAGTTTTATACCTGCATCATATACAGTCGTAGAAGATTCTGATACACGTTAAAAGAAATAATTGAGCCCAGGACATAAACGAAGAATTGAATTGTTAGAAGATTGTATCCTGGATATTCCATAACACCCATGAAAGGCCGAGGTAATAACTGATACCATGAGCCACAGATCGGAAGATAGCTTAAGCCTACATAAAGACGGATCGGAAGGAAGAAGAAGCTAAAGAATTACATCACCCAATTAAATTAGGAGTCTGATTATTGGACCTAGAAAAATTATAGAAGTTGTGCTTGAGAACATGACAGAATCACACTTAATATCAGATGTTGAAGAGAAATAACACAACAACCATAATCTATAATGGCTCTACAAGAAAGCTAGTTAGAAGAAGTACTAGCCTCATAAGAAATTAGTACGAAGCTTCCATCGGATTGTGTATGTAGCAGAGGTGCGAGTATTATAATAGAGCTTCAAGTTATGGACGTGAATTACACCTATGTGGAAGGGAAGCAGGAAAGAGATAGAAGATACGATGCAAAATTTTAAGGTAAGTAAGGTAAAGGTGAATAACGTACGAGATACTCAAGGCAGAAAATCGTGAATAGTCCATACTTCGGATAGAAGTCTATAAGCACGGGGATCCAATAACCAGGAGTGATAGCGGCATCGTCGGCGAGATGTCTTCCAACCTATGGTTTCTAAGTACTAAGAGATCTAGTTAGAAGAGTAGAGAAGAGTTGGAGACGATGTGATGTCTCGATTGACGTTCCAGAATAACATAAGGAAATATATTGTACAAGCAAGTTGAAGGAAAGTTGCGAGTATTATAAATGAATATTGATAGGTCACAAGCTAAAGTATTGTAGAGCGACAAAGTTTTAAGAAAACATGAGTAAGGGTGAGGAAAGGAAAGTAAAAAGGTGATGATAATGGATAAGTCCTCAAGATTAAGTCCATGAAAACAAGAGAGATAATGGTTTCTCTAAGTTATTGGAAGTTCAGTATAGCCGAATAAACTCAAAGGAATCTAAGGTTAATAACATTTAGAAAGAATGAAATGCCAACCCGGTAATACAATGAGGGTGTAATTGTGAAAGATAAAGGATGACGTTTGGGCCTTCGTTTGAATAATAATTTGAAAGAAAAAAAAAAGAGAAGAGAGAAGAAGAGAAGGAGAAAAGATTTCACTGACGGCATGAGATTAGGATACCCCCCATAAGGTGAACCATATTCCTCAATGCAACATAAGCCCTAGCGGCAATATATTATGTAAGAAGTTTCAACTTATCAATGAAAGATTAAATATCAACATTGAAGTAAATCAACAATGGATGGGCAAAAGATGAAAAGTATGAGATGAGATTAGGCCATCAGTCTTAAGATGAACAGTAATGAAGAAGCGTTAAAAGACTTAGCTTTATGCATATAGAATAAACAGCGAAAGTAACCTGGAGTTTGGTCACATACCTCAGTAACAATAAATCAAAGTAAGAGTTATGGTATAGTATGACCTACGTAGAGGCAGTAAAGTCATACGAATGGATAACTAGGCCTATGAAATAAGATATAGCCATATTCGCAAGTTCTACAAAATGTCGAGCGAAGAACTTCAATACTTCTATAGATGCCAAGAGAGGCATCCTATTAGGCCTTGTATATGTTTAAAAAGTAAGGCCTAGAGATTGGCTAAAAGCCGGAGGAAAAATAAGAGGAGAGTCGCATAAGCACACGTACAAGGTCAGTATCATAGAGGTTGCATGATAGAAGGTAGCAACATTTACAGATTGAAAAGAATTCGATCATAAGCCATGGCATGGGAAAGAGGCCTAAAGGGGGGAATGCACTGGCCTTTGGAACTATTCACAAAACAACTGCCTAAATGGACTTAATCTTGAGGTATTGAGGTATTCACAAGAGCTATAAGTTATGAGAATGATAAGAGCATCAGTCAACATTCGAGGAAGAATGTTACAAAGGGGGGAATGATGTTACGCCCCGCAATATTACGTCAATATTATCTCCCGCAGTGTTAAATTACGATGATGTTGCACCCTGTAGTATTGTATGTTGAATTTGTCGTAAGGGAATTGACATCAATTCAAGGAAAAGATTATTTGGAGATTATAAGGATTATGCTATTTCAAACAAGTGATAAGTAAAGTTGTGAAGGTGAGAGGGTAGCAAATCGAAGAAAAAGAGTTTTCGTGCAAGTTTAGCATGTTGGTATAAAATTCGAGCCAAGCATGAATACCCGATATTTATGGACTAGTATCATACAAGGTACCACATGGCCATGATAGTAAGGTGTACAAGGTATGTTAAAAGCGAGTATTATTTTAAGTAAGTTGGAATAATTCTTAAATATGCAAATAATTAATTTTTTATCGGACACCGCGACACTACCTAATTAATCCAAATATTTGGATATGTACTACATCAAACGTGGCAGCAAAACAAAAATCATGATACTATGACTCTTAAGTTAATTATATATGTGGCAAAATGCCCATGATGAGTCAATATACAACATGATTACACGTGCTCCTTTATTTAGAGAATTGGTCATAAGTAACTTGGTTGCTTTCTTACGCTAGCTCCCAATTTTATTTCCAAAAGTCTAGTTCACATTCAAATGAGGCATCTGATCAAATCCTATAGATTCATGGGTTATTTTCAAAGAGTTAGGTGGATAACATCACAATTATAAGAGATGTATGTGCCAAGTTAGTATCGGATGAATTTCCAAACGAATTCATATTTTTCTAGGATTAAGAGATGCATATCTTCTTCATTTGATAGAATCAGACAAAGCTCTTCAAGAAATCTTTAGAACGTTAGAAGGCTTCATATTGTTTTAAGGATTAAGAGCTGCATATCTTCTTCATGGGAGAGAATATAAAGGGATCATCTAAATCTAACGAAAACGGCACCTGAAGCCAACGTTGAAGGCCATCTGAAGATAAGGATTTTTCATAATTCAAACAGAGGTTTCGTTGTATCATGAGCAACGTGAGATTTTGTAATTTTAAGGGAGTACGGTGTAAACCTTCTTAGAATATCACACGGATTTTTCCCTACTCCGGGTATGTTAAGGCTATCCCTTCTTTCTTTTGGCATGATCCATGCAATACGAACAAAACGTGCAAATGCACAAATTTCATAAATGACTCTATTCATAGAAGTATTAGAGATATCTATGTTCTTAAATTTCCATGTGTCATAATATTTTATCTTATGTTCATGGGTCTCAGAAAAATATGAAAGTTGAAAAGAGTTTACTTTATGATATTACTCAAAGGCAAAATGGTCTTATGAAGCTCTGAAATTTTTTATTAACGTACTTTTCATGCATTGCATTCATGTGCATTGACCTATGACCAGATGGCGTTA
>ML253918.1:0-47692 GCA_005239495.1 Nicotiana undulata
CTTTTTTTTTGGGCGCGGGGGGTGGGGGTGGGGGTGGGGGGCAGCTGAACTTTTACTTCAAAAACTGTCTGCTTTAGAAAATTGTTACCGAGGTTATATATTTTATACTTATACAATATTGAATTGTTAGTCTTAGAGAAGAAACATTTTTATTTACTTAATCCTATGTTTGACATGTTTTTATGTTTACATATTCTTTTAATAAATTGTATACGAACAATTTATTAGGTATTCATTTAATGTGTTCTGATATTTATACATGATTGTTTTATTTTATCTAGTGTTTTGTAATAATCCATCAAATCTATCTTGTATTAATCAAATATAAGATGAGTTATTGTTTGATAATGACTAATTGAGCTGACTCGTCTCATTTTATTCTTGTCCACTTAACATAGATCCACCAAGAAGATGAGGCATTTATGGAGATCTCGAAAAACAAAAATAGAAAATATGCACTAAGCTTTCCCAAAATAAGGTGCTCCTTATTTCAGCTTTTTCAACAGTTGACTATTTCTAGAGGAAAAATAATCCATATCTTGTTTAACTACCCAGGCTACCTAAATTAATCAGTTTGTTATAAAACAATAAAATAATATTGGAGAGAAAAGTAGGAAGGAGAATTCTTGTTGATTTTCAGATCTACTTATAGGGAAAGTGTGACGTAGCCACCACGTAAAATTCCTAAAATCTCTCTAAATTATAGACGCTCACCTTAAATACAATTCTATTTATAACACTCCTCCTTGAATGTCTGTTCAACAGATAATGTGCCTCATTAAAACCTTAACTAAAATAAAATCCAGTAGGAAAAAAATTCTAAAAAAGAAAAAAGAGTACACATGTTTAGAAATACACCTTTTGGTTGCCTCGTTAAAAACCTTGCAAGTAAAACCCAGTGGGACAAAACCTTGTAAGGGAAAAAGAGTACAATGCGTATTTAATCCCCCTCGTGAGAGAATCAATTCACATCCTTGAGCCTTCGTATCCCAATCTTGTACACTAACTTCTTGAAGGTTGACATCAGTAGAGATTTGGTGAACAAATTAGCCATATTATCACTTGTATGAATATGTTGCACCTTACAATCATCATTCTTGTATACATATAATGTCTTTATATAATGTCGTGGAATAACCTTTTCAATATTTCCATAGAAGGAAAAATTCTCGTTGTCACATTATCATGCTTATAATTATAGCAAGACATATATGTGCACAAATTGCACGTAGGCTGTGGTACTTCAGGACCAAGAATTTTATATGTTTTAAGCAATTTATTATCCTTCAGGGATTGTGATAAAAGTTAAGTCAAATAAGCCATATAAATAGACTTTAGATTTATATCAAGTATTCATGTCATGCCAGACATATAAGATAGATAAAAGTGATTGCAAACACCATCGACTTTATACTTTCAAGTGTTTGAACTGCAGGTCAAAAACTACAAGTCTTTCATATAAAACCAATTCTATTTAAATTGTTCTCCAGTCTTAAGATCCTCATATATATAGCGTTATCATCGATGCATTCTACAAACATTTTATATCGGTTCCAACCACTTTTTTTTCATACATAACATAGAGATCTCTTCATTCATATTTTCAGGTACCTGAACCTCTCTTGAGATTCTATGAATTGTTATGTCATGTGATATTTTAGATCATGTGTCTCCTTATTATGATCATTTGCTCATCTTCTTTATCAAGAATTTTATTTGAAACTGATTGGTCTATCCGCTTTGAGCGTACCATAGACTTTGTCCTTCTAGGACTCATTCTAATAGGAGCATTTGCAGTGCGAATATAATTACTTTCTTTAGGTCAGCAAATGTGTCTGACATGATTTGCAATATATTGCAGATGAATTATCTTTTTATGAACTTTAAGTTCATATTATCTTATTTGAGGATCTAGATGTCTCAATTGTTTATCTCGTCTCCACCTCATGTTAGAAAAACTAACTTACGTCCTCAACTTTGGAAGCCCATCTTTGTGCATTATGGCGTTAATCAAAATATACATCGCACTTTAATAATAATAAGATAGAATTATTTGGTTCTTGACCCTGAACCACTTGCGAGAGGAGAATGTAATATACTTTCGTATATAACGTATATCAAATTGATGTAGATAACAGTGTTCTTATAAGCAATAGTTTAGCTATAAAGTGAAATCACCCAATAAATTATTTTGCTAAACCAAACCAACTTATCAAGATGAACTATTTTGAATAAAAAATTTGGATTATATGATCCAAATTAAATTATCAAAATAAAACACCATGTTGCAGGTTAATAATAATCGCACATGTAACTATCTCATAGATGCATCTTATGTGGTATACATGTCAGGTTGATGAGCCCATATTCACCTATGATATTTTCAGCATTCATGAGATTCAATACTTACCCACGTGAATTCTCTTTTATTTTTGCGCATCATACTTTAATTGACATGGCTAAACCAATTATGCCAACTGAATAAATTATCATTATTGATAAACTTCAGGTTTACACCTGGCGTGTGCAATTACCAATAAACTCCAAGTTTATTATGATATGAGTTTTTATATCAATAAACTTCTACTTTATTGAGACATTTCTTTTTGAGTGTAGTACAAACTGAAGAATAAAACGGATAATTTTTTCACATACATATTACCCCGCTACAAGTTGTAGTAATAGAAGATATTAAATCTTTTCTTTATTTATAGTCTCAATATAACCAATCACTTTCACAAAATACTTTAGTAACTAAATAAGTTTATTTGAGACTTACTACGACACAATACCTTATTGGTAATCAATTGTGTTTCTCCAAAATAGTATAATTGGCTCCTCCATATTTCTCAATTAATTTTGTACTACCACGTATTCATCAACATCCATATGGTGCACATCTCTTTCAAAGAGAAAGTTATACCATTATGGTCCTCGTCAAATTATATGCAAGATCTGTCTCTTGCATTACTGTTGTCTTTTAATAATAACATTGAAAAAATATTTTGACGTACAATAAGTATGTGACCAATGCTCATTTATGTCATAATAATGACATTATTTTCTTATTTCCTCTCAAACCTCCTTCTAGAGGTGAGTGTGGTATATTCACTACCACCAGCAATGTTTATATTCTTCCAATAATGAATATGTATTCATAAATCACATGTTGTCATATTCACATCATGAATGGACGAAAATCATCTATATGTGCTTTATAAAATTCCATGTCAAATTGATGACATATTACTTTCATAGAGTGAAGGATTATTTCGAGAATCCTCATTATTCTTGTTGATACCCAATTTTTTCCTCATATATATATATATATATATATATATATATATATATATATATATATATATATATATATATATATATATATATACCTTCAAAAATAGTGCATGAGCATCATCAAGCGTTTAAAAAAAAATAATTTTCTATAATTTTAAAGGTTTTTAATCAATTTTTTCATGCATTTTTATTATACAAATAATTATTAATTGCGTCACAAATAATTTATTATTTAATTTTTATTATTTATATCCATATTAAGCTTTAAATATTTTTTGATGCATTTATTATAATCATATTTGCATTTTAAGGCTAAATTTGTATATTTTGCAATAATAGCTCATATATGTGCATACTTATATTATTTATATGGAAATAACTTTTTATATTTTTATAATGTTAAGTAAATATTTTAAATCATTTTTCATGCACTAGTAATATTTTTGTTATTTATTATTATTATTATTATTTATAAATTATTTAGTTGTTAAATTGGGTATTTAAAATCTTGCCCTCTAAAAACCCCAATTTCGGACCAACCCATCAGCCCAATTTCCTAAAACCCCTACCCAGACTCTTGGACCAAACATTAAGCCCAATCCATAACCTCAACCCATTCCGGAACCGACCCAATTTTCTTTTAATCACAGCCGTTGATCTTCTATCACTTCCCCCCTTTTAATTAACCTGCCCGTCTAAACCCTAACCCTCATAACACTCAGCCTACCATCTCTATACTCTCCCCCTCTCCTTCATCTTCTTCCTCTCAAAAACCCTAGCGCCGTCACCCAAATCCCTCCGATTCCAACCCCAAAATGGAATCAATCTATGATTCCTTTACCACATTAGTCCCACCTCCCTACTTGCTACCTGTTTTTGGTGTTACATAATGGCTTGCCTAAAATGGAAAATATATCTTGTAAGAATCGAACCAAAATTGGTTCAAATCCTTAACCTGTTGTTATTTCCGTCTGTGTTCATCATTTTTGATCTTTGTAAGTATGAATATTTTCGTATCTCTCACTGATTCGTACTTAACCCTAAGGTTAGGGTTTTCAGATACTTTTTGATTAGAACATGTGTAATTCACCGCGGTCGCGCCGCGTTCCTGCCGCGGGCGAACGCTGAAAGGCCAGAAAAGTTGAAGGACTAAAGTGCAAAATACGGGAATAAATTGACAAAACCTATTTATACATTATAAATCCGCCCAAGAGAGGGATATTCTTGTTGTAGACAAAAAAAGGAGGCAAGAATCATTGTGAAAAGACAAGCAATAATTAGAGTTTCATATTTTCTTCCTTTGATCTTTATTTTGAGAATTATGATTTCTTTTGGGTTTTTATTGTTCTTGAGCATGAGTAGCTAGTTTTTCTAATCTAAGGTTTGGTGGAACCCGTTGGGGATGAACTTGTTGTGATAATAATATAGTTTCGTTTGGTTGTTAATCTCTATTTGTTTAACTACGTTATTGTAGTTGATTGAAGGGCCCTCAATTAGCTGTTCCTATTTATTATGTATCTACTTGAGAGAGAGTGCATATTTAGGTAGTTGTTTGAAAAACATCACTCCCGGAGTATAGGAGAGATCCATAACCGAGAGTTTAGAGGTTGAATTAGAGATAACGATACCTCGGGTGCAATCTAAAGTGAAGTGTAATGCAATATAGCTAGCGTAACTTGAGAGAGTGCGTCTAGTAAATTATCATAATTACTTGAGAGAGATTTATGATAACTAGACTGTTCAGGATTGATAGAGACAACTAAGTCAAAACTATAGGAAATATACAAGAAGGAATTTCATCAACGGGGAAAACCATAACCTTAGACTTTTATTCCAATTGTTCACATCTTAGTTAATCTTTAGTTTATTATTTTCGTTTAGCTGTAGTAGTATAAACACCACAAAGTGATATTCATAACTTTTGAGAGAGTTGATTATTGAGAATTTAATAATCTAACAACAACATTTGATACGTTAGTTCCCTGTGGGATTCGACTCTGGGCAAAATACCCGAATTATATTTGCAATGACCGCTTAGTCTTTTATTAGACATAGTTGAGCGTGATCAAATTTTGGCGCAATTGCTGGGGAATTAACGGTATTATCATTTGTAGTTGGAGGAAAATACACAATTCTTAAGTATAGTCAATTTCCTTTGATTTCATACATATATTGAATTTTAAACGTTTGCTAAATCGGTGGTACATGTGCATGCCTAGAAACTACTCGCGAACTGGTGAAGTATTTGAAGCCTTGCCAGACCTCGAAAAAATTTTCAAGGCCTTGAACAGGGCCAACCAGAAGAGCAAACAACAACCATTCATCGAACACATTGAAACAGACACGGCAGACCTGAATGACAGGATCAACAATAATAACGGGGAAGATGTGGTTGACCCAGCCAGACAATTGCAGCGCCTGAGGTGCCCATTGCACATGAGGCGCTCTTATATGACTGGGCGCAACCCACAACAGAGAATTTGGCCACCGCAATTATGGTCCCACAGATAGAAGCTAAGTCCTTCCAAATCACATAGAATATGCTGCACTTGTTGCAAAATAAGGGGCTATTTTCCGGGTCATACATTGAGGATCCCCAGCAACATTTGAAGAACTTCCTGTCGATCTGCAAGACATAGAGGCAACCAAAAATCACTCCAGAGGCAATAAGACTGTTGCTGTTTCCGTTCTAAGTGACAGGAGTAGCCCAGACTTGGCTAAACTCGCTCCCTATCAATTCTATTATCACATGGGATGAATTGGGCAAGCAATTTTTCAATAAATTCAATCCACCGAACAAGACATTGCAACAAATTGATGAGATCTTGAGCTTCCGACATAATCCTATGGAGACACTGTAGGAGACATGTGAATGATTTAAAGGGATGCTGGTAGTCTGTCCTCACCATGGCATTCCAGAACAGATGTTGGGGCAACGATTTTATATGGGTCTAGCCGACAGTGTGAAAGCTAATGCTGATGCTTCAGCTGGTGGAGCATTCCTTAGTAAAACGTGGAGAGAAAGCCAAGCTTTACTTGATAAAATGGCACAAAATTCAGGGTGGATGACCAGGGGTGCACCTATTACCCCAATCGTTCACTCAGTGCCATTAGATCCGTCCAACTATATTGCTGAAAACATGGCAACTTTGATGACACATATGAGCTTACTTACGAAGAAGGTAGATGAGTCAGGGCAGAAGCAACAAGTTCATATTGTAGACACTACCAATGGGGGCTTATGCACATCTTGCATTAGCCAACCAATTGGTAATCAGTGGAATGCAGACTGCGATCATCTTCACTACCCGGAGAATATGAACTATGTGTCAAATTATGGGGGCCAGAGACGGGGTGGACAGAATTGGGGTCAGCAAGTTCAGCCGTACAGACCACCCCATCAGCAGCAAAATAATGGAAACATGGGTTCCATGAGACCTCATGGTAATGCGGCACCTTACCAAAGGCCACAAGGGTATAACAACCAAAATTAGCAACAAGCATACCACCCCCCTCAACAACAACATGGGGGGAGACAAGAAGATGGGTTTTCCAGGCTTGAAGCGATAATGCAACAAGTGATTGGGTCGACTTCCAAAATCAGTGAGAGAGTCGATGCACATGACTCAGCTATTAAAAACATTGAAGTGCAGATGGGCCAAATATCAATATCCTTGAACAATCGTCCTCTTGGGACTTTACCTGCAGACACTCAGGTGAATCCTAAGGACCAGGGCCCGAAGTAGCTAATGGCAGTGAGTCCCCGCAATGGCAGGGACTTAGACTTGGAACAAGAGATAGCTCATGAAAGCAGGCAGGCAGAGACACTAGTACCAGTGCTAATCGAAATTGATGATTCAACCAACTTGACGAAGGTAACAGTGCAAACTGCTGAAGGAGAACCCAATATGCAGAGTGAGGCTGAAAAAGAATTGGAAATAGCCCAAGAGCCGGTAGTTGAAGTGGTGGTTAAGAAAGAAAATCTCAAATCTCTAGGAAAAAGAGACCGCCAACACCATTCCCTCAAAGGCTGGCCAAATATCAAAAGGATGAACAATACAAAAAATTCTTGGATATGCTGAAGCAGATACATGTAAACATTCCCTTAATTGATGCTCTGAAGGAGATGCCTGGATATGCGAAGATGTTGAAGGACTTGATGTCTCGAAAGTTTTATTTCTAAGAATTGGCGACTGTGACTCTTACTCAGACTTGCAGTGCTGTGGTAACACGACCAATTGCGGAGAAGTTATCTGACCCAGGGAGTTTCACAATTACCTGCACCATTGGAAATTTTGCTTTTGCCAAAGCATTGTGTGATTTGGGGGACAATATTAATCTCATGCCCCTGGCCATTTACAAGAGACTGGATATTGGTAGAGCCAGACCAACTTCCATGTTGTTGCAGCTTGCTGATAGGACGGTGAAGAGACTGTCAGGTATTCTGGATGATGTTTTGGTGCAAGTGGGAAAGTTTGTGTTCTCTGCTGATTTTGTGATATTGGACTGTCGAGTGGATGAGGAGATTCCCATAATCTTGGGAAGGCCATTTTTGGCCACAGGAAGAGCCCTCATTGATTGTGAGACTGTGGAGCTCAAGATGAGGCTTAATGATGAAGAAATCACATTCAATGTGCAGAAATCCATGAGGAGATCGAGTGAGTTCGCCAACTGTTCTCTCATTGATGGTGTGGATGTGATAGTGGAGGAAGATGATGCGTCCTTAACTATTGAGGACTCTCTTACTGCATGTTTAATGAATTTAGATGAGGTAAATGGGGAGGAATTGGCAGAGTGGGTGTTAGAACTTGAAGGTAAAGGGGTCTGGCCGAGGGCTCTCTAGTTTGAACCATTGCACTTAGAGAAAAGAGAGAGCCCGCCAGCCAAGCCATCTGTGGAAGAACCACCTAAACTGGAGTTGAAACCACTGCCAGCCCATCTCAGGTATGCATTTCTAGGCCCCAACTCTATGCTACCTGTTATTATCTCATCAAGTTTGTTAGATGTGCAGGCAAATCAGCTGTTACATGTACTATCTGAGTGCAAGACTGCCATTGGATGGACCATGGAAGATATCAAAGGGATCAGCCCGGCATATTGCATGCACAAGATTCTCCTGGAAAAGGGACGCAAATCTTCCAGGGAACACCGAAGGCGCTTGAACCCAAACATGAAGGAAGTGGTGAAGAAAGAAATCATCAAGTGGTTAGATGCGGGAATCATTTTCCCCATCTCTGACAGCAGCTGGGTTAGCCCAGTACAATGTGTTCCAAAAAAGGGTGGCATGACGGTGGTAAAGAATGAAAAAAATGAGTTGATATCTACAAGAACCGTCACGGGCTGCAGAATATGCATGGATTACAGAAAGCTGAATCTTGCCACCCGGAAAGACCACTTCCCACTTTCCTTCATTGATCAAATGCTCAACAGGCTTGCAGGGAGGTCTCACTTTTGTTTCCTGGACGAGTACTCGGGGTACAACCATATTTCAATTGCCCCAGAAGACAGGGAAAATACCTCCTTCACGTGCCCCTATGGGGTATTTGCCTTCATAAGGATACCATTCGGCCTCTGCAATGCACCTGCCACATTTCAAAGGTGCATGACGGCCATATTCACAAACATGGTGGAAGATATCATGGAGGTATTCATGGATGATTTCTCATTAGTGGGAAATTCATTTGATGAGTGCTTAGCCAATCTGACCCGTGTACGAAAGAGGTGCATTGAGACGAATCTTGTTCTTAACTGGGAGAAGTGCCATTTCATGGTACAATAAGGGATCGTCTTGGGGAACTTGGTGTCGAGTAAAAGAATTGAGGTGGACCGAGCCAAAGTAGATGTGATTGAAAAGCTTCCACCTCCCACATCAGTCAAAGCTATACGTAGCTTCCTTGGGCATGTCAGGTTCTACCCCCGATTCATCAAAGACTTCTCCAAGATAGACAACCCCCTCTGTAAGTTGTTTGAAAAAGATAACCCCTTTGTGTTTTCTACTGATTGCAGGGTGGCTTTTGAGGAGCTGAAAAAATGGCTAGTCACGACACCAATAATTGTTTCTCCCGACTGGGAGCAACCGTTTGAACTCATGTGCGATGCCAGTGACTACGCAGTGGGAGCCGTGTTAGGTCAGCGCAAAGATACGATAATGCACCCAATTTACTACACAAGTAGGACATTGGGTGGAGCTTAGCTGAACTACACGGTGTCTGAAAAGGAGATGTTGGCGGTAGTGTTCGCCTTTGACAAGTTCAGGTCTTACTTGATCGGTTCAAAGGTGATTGTGTACACTGATCATGCAGCCATCAGATACTTGGTTGAGAAGAAAGACTCCAATCCGCGTCTGATTCGTTGGGTGCTGCTATTATAAGAATTTGATTTGGAGATTCGTGACCGCAAGGGCACGGAGAACCAAGTCACTAAACACCTGTCGCGACTTGAAGGTGCGAAGAATGCAGTAGAATCAGAGGATATTCTGGAAACCTTTCCAGACGAGCAGCTACTCGCCACAAGCATGGAGGATGTGCCATGGTATGCAGACATTGCAAATTACTTGGCCAGTGGTATTGAACCCTATGAACTCTCATCTGTCCAAAAGAAAAGATTTTACCGTGACTGTCGAAATTATTATTGGGAGGGTGTATCCCCGAGATTAAACAATTTTCTGTTTTGCAGGCTTGTCACGCATCAGCATATGGAGGACATTTTGGAGGAGTTCGCACAACAACAAAAGTGTTAGAGGCTGGTTTCTACTGGCCAATTGTGTTCAAAGATGCTCACCAATGGATGAAGGGATGTAATGAGTGTTAGAGGACGAGAAACATATCCCGTCGTCATGAGATGCCCATGAACCCAATACAAGAAGTGGAGTTGTTCGATGTATGGGGGATTGACTTCATGGGTCCCTTTGTCAGCTCCTATGGAAATAAGTACATACTTGTTGCTGTAGATTACATGTCCAAATGGGTGGAAGCTGCAACATTTCCCACCAATGATGCAATAGTGGTGGTGGGGTTCCTGAAGAAAAACATATTCACACGTTTTGGGATCCCAAGGGCCATTTTTAGTGATGGAGGCACTCACTTTTGCAATCGTGTCTTCGAAAAGCTAATATCCAAGTATGATGTGCGCCACAAGGTGGCAACCCCTTATCACCCGCAGACGAGTGGACAGGTTGAAGTATCAAACCGTGAAATCAAGAGTGTGCTGACCAAAACAGTAAACGCCACAAGAACTGATTGGGAGAAAAAGCTGGATAACGTACTCTGGGCCTATAGGACTGCATTTAAAACACCAATTGGTATGTCTCCGTACAAGTTGGTATTTGGTAAGGCATGTCACCTGCCTGTAGAGCTGGAACATCGAGCTTGGTGGGCATTGAAGCACTTGAACATGGATATTGATGCTGTGGATGAAAATCGAGTCACGGAGCTGCATGAGTTGGAAGAATTCTGGTATCAAGCATTTGAAAGCACAAGGCTATATAAAGAGAGAATGAAGAGGTTACATGACAAAAAAATTGTGGACCGAAGTTCAAGCCCGGAGACAAAGTATTGCTCTATAATTCAAGATTGAGATTGTTTCCGGGTAAGCTCAAGTTCCGATGGTCTGGACCATTCAAAGTGGTCGAAGTGTTTCCTTCTGGTGCTGTGGAGATTGCTACTGAAGATGGGTCCAACGCTTTCAAGGTTAATGGACAAAGATTAAAACTGTATGTAGGGATGAGTGAGACCAATGGGTTGTCTGTGGTGCATCTTTTTGAACCTCAGAGGTTGAGCGAGCCTTAAATGCGCTCATTCTGCATCGTGCCGAAACGTTAAATTAGGCGCTTCATGGGAGGCAACCCATTGATTGTTGTACTCGTCATGCCGCGACGTTAAATCAAGCGATGCGTGGGAGGCAACCCATGATTTTAGTTGCTTTCTATTTTGTTTGTATTGTGATTGATGTACATACAACTAACACGTTATTGAGTGTGCAAGATAAGTTTGGAGATGTGTAGATCAAAGACGAGGTCATAAAATAACTCTGGTAAGGTAAAGGTATGAGAAAGACACACCAAAAGGCGAGTTTCAGTCACCGCGGCCGCGGCAAAAACTAGAACTTCAGAAGTTTTTTTACGAACGTCCGTCACCGCGGCCGCGGTGAACTGCGGTGCGACCGCGACAATAATCACCCCATCTGAATCTCCCGCGACCGGCGTGCCATCTGCCGCCCAGGTAAGTTCTTTTTACTTTAAATTTTATTAGTTTCTTTTATTTTCTTTTTAATTCCCAACCTTTTTACTCTAATAACCCACCCCTTACCCCCACCTCCCCCACTCCCCCCTATTACTCTCAAACCTAATCCCCAATTTCCTTCCTCTCTTTCCCCCAATTTCCCCAACCCTCACGCTCTCCTCCCTCTTCCCCTACACAAACGTATCCCTTTCCCCCTTTCCCCCATATCTCCTTCTTCCTCTTCCCCCAAACTCATGTCTCTCTCTCTCCTCCTCACCTCCATTGTTGACCACCAACCTATCCCCTCTACATCCTTGCTCAAGTAAGTCTTCCTTTTATCTTTCTTCTTATTTTTGCTTTTATTTTTCTATTTAGTGGTAGATTCTTGCTGTAGTGTTGTGTAATGGTGATTCTTCACCATCTCTTGCTCGTTTTTGGTGGGTCTTTGTCTCTATAGACGTGATGTTGGGGGTTTGGTGTATGTTTGACAATGGTGGGGAAAATATTGAGTAGTTGGGGTGAGAGTGGTACTTGTTGGTGGGTTACAGTAGGGAGGACCCAATCCATTTTGGGGCAATATAGGCTTGTTACGACTTATACCCCCATGGTGTGCGTAAAATTGCCCCATTGAGCCAATATTTGGCATTGTGTCCGTCGTGGTGGTGAAGTATGAGTAATCATCCGATAGGCACACATTTTGACCACTCTCTGACTATTGACCGTGTTGTAACAGGTACCATGTCTCACTCACGGAAAAGAAGAACCCCGGCAAGCACTAGCCAATTTGACTCAACCCGGTTTGTTTCAAAGGATGCTGAGGATATGTTTAATGCAAAGTCTGCTCGAAAAATAGTCCACGAGGTTCCTATTGACAGGGAAACACTACAGTATGAGTGAACAGAAATGTTCGATGAAATTAGAAGGCACTAGTTAGAGGTATTCTTCGACGAACCTGAGGAGGCTAATATTCTGATGGTTTGGGAATTCTACGCGAATTGCCCGAAACATGTGAACCGGGTAGTCACTGTCTGAAAAACAAAGGTGAATGCCTCACCGGAGGCCATACGTCGGGTTTACAAGCTTACTACCTTCTTTGGGTATATTTATAACTACCAACTCCATCTGCAACTACCGGTCAACTAAACCATGCTTGTGCGGACAATTTGTGTGGGAGGGGTGCCTACATGGGTCAAAGAGGGCGCCACACTGAAGTCTAATTCTTTCACTTGGGAAGCCAAATATTGGTTTACCATTATCTGTAGCCCCCTATTACACTCCAGCAATACCACCGATGTCAATCCCACTCGAGTAGTGATGGTTTGGTGCTTTGTCAACCGGCTGGATTTTGATGTAGCTCAGGTACTCCATGATGAAATGTTCATCCACTCTCCTGAGGTAGTGAAAGGGTTATACTTCCCTTAATTAGTCACCAAGATGTGCCAGATAGCCAAGGTACCTGAGAATCTCCTCCTTGTAGGAAAACTGGCGAAGAAGGCCCCGTTCCGAGCTAGCAAAATTTCAGTGGGCAAAGAGCAGTCGGTTCCTCTCGCTGTTGATGACGAGGATAAGATTATTCCTGATGTGTCACCGCCTAGGCCATCTCGCGATGAGGCGGGTCCCTCTCAACCTCGGCAGAGCACCCGACTGTCTACCTTAGAGGAGGATGTGGCCGGCCTTCACACCTCGGTGGACAACCTTAATGTCAGGATGAAGGAAATGTCTTCCCAAAATGCAAAGTCCGATAAGCGGATAATGCCGTGGTTTCGTGTGCTAGGGAGAGCCTATCACCTTGACCCCGCCACCGTCTCTGACGACGACCGATCACCAGGGTAGTCTCCTTACCTCAGTGTACTTTATTGTTGTTGACATGGGGACATGTCAATCTCTTAAGTGTGGGGTGGGTGATATTTTTGTTGCTGTATATGTTGATAGTTTTGGTTTTGTTAATTGTATCTATTTGGAAGTTGTTTTGATTTAATTAGCTTTGACTGGGCCCGAAGACGGACACTTTCCGACGGGTCTCTTGAAGGCATTGAGTCGTATCTAAAAAAAAACCCAGAAAATGTAGTGGACTCTGATGACGGACTACTTAGGCAGTTTTCTTGAGGGAAGTTAGTCCAAAGAAAACACCAAAAAGTTTTTTTTTCTCGTTTTAGGTAGTGTAGTAACTACCCCTTAGTTTTTCTTTTGACCATGGTTCTTTTCCAAGGGTTTAACTTGAACGGGGTATAGTTAATTTTTTTTATTTTAACTTTGTTAGTTGTTAGGTTTCTCTTGGGGCAAGGAACTGAATGGCAAGAATGAAACTCTTAGTGTGTTGCACCTGAACACCAAAAAGCCTAGGGTGTGACACTTAGGCTTATTTGTTGATTCTTGTAGAATGCCTTAATTTTGCATGTTGTAACTTACTTGAATACTCATTGGAGTGTTTTGATGAACCAATTTGGAGTGAATTATGTGCCATGTGCGTGTAAGGTATTTTGCATCATATTTTATGTCTACATTTGATACCTAGAACTTGCCTCGTGTGTGTACAAAACAAAATAGAAGTTTGTTCAGTCTTAGAAAGGATATAGGCATTTCTTTGTTAAGCCAGACATAAATGTGTGTCCACCTGAAAGAAATTGACCATAGTTAACCCCTTTGAGCTTATAAGCCTGAATCTTTGGCAACCATATTACATACCATACCCAATTATTTGAATAGCTTGTCTGTTTGAACCCTGTACCTCCAATGAGCACTTGAATTGTTAGCAAATATGTAAAAGTCAAAGTGTGGGGTGGTGGTTTGGTTTGTAAGGAAAATCGAAGAAATAGAATGAAAGGTGCAGAATTGTGAAAAGAAAAATGAAATACAAAGTTGAAGGCCACTTAGAAAAAAAAAAAAAAAAACAAAAGAGAGAAAGAGGACAATGAATAAATGTGGTCCTTGATAGTGGCTTGAAAAAGAAAGTTTGCACCTAAAAAGAGCGGGTTGAATATGAAGCAAAGTGTGGTGAAAGTTATGGCCAAGCATAAGAATGGGCTGAATGTTAATGTAATTGTATTAAAAGTGCTTAGGGAGGTTAGTCACTATACACAAATATATCGTACCCGTCCCTTAGCCTACATTACAACCAAATAAAGACCTATTAATCTTAGACCGAATAAACTTGATTAGTAGAGTTTTACACTACGGGCAAGCCTATGGTGTATCTTTGTGGTATATGAATGATCTTTTTGAGAATGAGTGTATTCTTTCGATTTAAAGTTCCTGCTTGTTCGTAATATTATCTTTTGTGGAACTACTCTCAATTGTGTGATGTGAGGGCACGTGATTCATGACGAAGAGGTTAGTCTTGACCTCTGTGTAGAGTACTTTGAGGAAGTAAGAATATAGCATGGCATGTGGAGTCACCACTTGAGGCATAGATGTTACACGGCTAGGTACAATGCTTGTAAAATGTCATGGTGTGGCACTGTAGGGAAATGCTTGAGAAGATTAGGCCTGTAGAGTGTGGTTTTGCTGCTCGAGGACGAGCAATGGTTTAAGTGTGGGGTGTTGATAATAGGTGAATTAGACTATATTTTCGCCCCTAATGAACCATACTTTACTATGCTCTTAATGTGAATATTGATAAAAAAAATGCTCTGATTAGTGTTTCTATGCCTTGCAGGATATATTCTATGATGGGAGACACTTTGGAAGCATTTTGGAGTCAAACAAGAGAGTTTTAGGCCAATCGAGAAGAACCCATGAGAAAAGAACGAGAAAAAAGGCCAAGTTTGCTGGAAAATATCCCACCGCGACCGCGACTGGAGCGCGGTGGGCAAGTCAGTCAGATTTAGAACATGCATAATTCACCGTAGTCGCGCCGCATTCCTGCCACGACCGCGGGCGAACGCTGAAAGGCCAGAAAAGTTGAAGGACTAATGTGAAAAACATGGGAATAAATTGCCAAAACCTATTTATACATTATAAATCTTTCCAAGAGAGGGATATTCTTGTTTTTAGACAAAAAAAAGGAGGCAAGAATCATTGTGAGAAGACAAGCAACAATTAGAGTTTCATATTTTCTTCCTTTGATCTTTATTTTGAGAATTATGATTTCTTTTGGATTTTTATTGTTCTTGAGCATGAGTAGCTAAGTTTTCTAATCTAAGGTTTGGCATAACCCATTGGGGATGAACTGTTTGTGATAATAATATAGTTTCGTTTGGTTGTTAATCTCTATTTGTTCAACTACGTTCTTATTGTAGTTGATTGAAGGCCCCTCAATTAGCTGTTCCTATTTATTATGTATCTACTTGAGAGAGAGTGCATATTTAGGTAGTTGTTTTAACAACATCACTCCCGGAGTATAGGAGAGATCCATAATCGAGGGTTTAGAGGTTGGATTAGGGATAATGATACCTCGGGTGCAATCTAAAGTGAACTGTAATGCAATATAGCTAGCGTAACTTGAGAGAGTGCGTCTAGTAAATTATCATAATTACTTGAGAGAGATTTATGATAACTGGAGTGTTCATGATTGATAGAGACAACTAAGTCAAAACTATAGGAAATATACAAGAGGGAATTTCACCAACGGGGAAAACCATAACCTTAGACCTTTATTCCAATTGTTTATATCTTATTGTTAGTTAATTTTTAGTTTATTATTTTCGTTCAACAGTATTAGTATAAACACCACAAAGTGATATTCATAACTTTTGAGAGAGTTGATTATTGGGAATTTAATAATCTAACAACAACATTTGATACGTTAGTTCCCTGTGGGATTCGACTCTGGGCAAAATACTGGATTATATTTGCAACGCCTGCTTAGTCTTTTATTAGACATAGTTGAGCGTGATCAATTATCTTTATTATCTGCTGATTTTATGAGGTTTTACCTAAAACTAGGGTTTGAAATCTTTCTTTGTCTTTACTGAGTCTCTGATTGGTACTTTTTTCTTTCTCGTATGTGACTGATATCTTCCTTATTTCTGTTCAATCTACCAGGTTTCCTTTATTTATTTACCTTATTTTGCACTGAAACTGATTGTTAATCGATTCTATGTGATATTTTCCTTATTTTAAGTGTTACTCTCCTGATTGCACGACATTATTCTATGATTAATTTACTGAACTCTGTATTATTTACCCTAATACTAGACTTTAATTGATTTTGTGATTAATTTCTTTCCTCGCTTATGTGTGTTTGATTTCTTTTCATATTTGTTGGCCTAATTGAACACTATTTAAACCTTCTCCCCTTTACCCTTTAGACATACTTGAACTCTCACTACTCTCACCGAAAAACTTAGCTCTTAAACTCTGACTCTTTGCTCGTTTGTTTCTGGTCTTAGCTGGCTGAAAGCCAAGGCCAATTAATTCTGGACTTAATTCATGTGGTATTTTTCTTGCTTTCCCGCCTAACTGATAAGTCATTACCCTTGCATTTTATTTTCGATAACTCCACAATCTTTGTTGTTCGACCAACATGTTTGAACATTATTCAAAGCATAATTCTTCCATTTTTATGATTCTATGACTCCATCTAGTCCTTTAAGTGATACTGTTAATTGGTTATTCTTTTGAATAAAATGAATTGTTATGGGGCTTAACTTAATGTTTAACTTATCTCATGCATACCATTTGATGGTCTTGAACCTGTTCTAAACTTGGCATCCTTAGATACTACTAGTATGAAATTAATCCTAAACTTTGCAGATTTGTATTGTAACTTAATTCACGTGCCCTGCCAACTTGTTTTCTAACATGGCTGGCATCCCTTTAGATTCATGTGATAATCTGATTGTTTGCTTTAATGCTTCTGTAATTAAACAAGGTTGTCCTAAATGTCAGCATACACACTTAGTGTAATTAGGTCTTAACCTGTTTGAAGTTGTGTACCTTGCAAACCTTGGCACTTTGTTTCTTAGTGCATTTCTACCTACAAGTTCTGTGTTCTAAACTTTGTCTTCTTCTGAAATCAACACTGTTTTAAATTTGTCCCTGCCTCTTTTATGTGCTGCTACTTTTTTTTAAACTCCCACTCTTAGTACTTAGGTTCTATCCTCAACCACCCTAGTGTGAGCATTGCTCAGGGTCCATATGAGACTCATGTGAACTCTGACATACTGGGGACTGGTCCTAATCTACTTTGAATCATTTTTGGTATTTGGTTCTGGTGTGAGCATTGCCCTGGGTCCCCGAGGCCCTTGGGAACTTTGACACACTGGAAACTTGGTTCTATATGTGCTATGGGTGAGCCACTCACCATTGACTGTATGTACTTGCGAAATAAGCTACGAAGCTGATATGTTCTGAAGGCCCGGGCTGCCCAGGTGTATTTGGGCCTAATAAAGGCTCCCTATAGTTTTGTTTTCCATTATTTATTATGTAATTCATTTCCTAATCAGGTCAGTAATAAATCCTGTAATGAACAGATTCTGGGGTATATAGTAAAATTGGGAAGGGTCTTTATTTTCTTTGGTCAATTCGGGCAGAAATCCTGCCAATAGGGTTTCATGTGTGTTGTTAGTCCTGTTTTACATCATCTTTGCTAAAATCGTATGAGTGTTGTACTATGTTTTCATATTAGAAATCCTGCCTATAGGATTAAAATTTCTTTGTTAAGAATCCTTCCTATAGGTTGCATTAATTTGTCCAATAAAGTATGGTAGCAATCATGCCTATAGGACCAATATTTGACTCAACTGTTTTCTGTCAATATGTGCAAATTTTCTACCTATATTCTGCATAATAGATATCGTGCCTATAGGATCAAAATTAGTTCAATTATTAGAAAGCATTTCTATAGGATTAAAAGGAAATTTAAGGTTATGAATCATGTCCACAGAGTTAAAAATTTAGTTTGCGCTTAGAAATCATTCCTATAGGATTCTATTAAATGATTCAGAATTCGATCGCCACTGTCAACCACTTAGACTATATGCCTATAGGACTTAATAACAATTCTGGATTCGTAACTGTGATTCATTAGTGTCTGAAGTACCCAGATGATATTCATTAAAATCAGTAGGCAAACAACATGTCCTAACACTCGTCTTAATGAAACTGCTTCTGTATATCTGTCTTCTCGCATAGATATCCTGCCTATAGGAACTTTAAGATTGTTGAAGCCTGCCAATAAATTGCGTGCATTTGCTGTTTTATGTGCGGAGGTCAATATGAGCCCATACCTGCATTTTTATGTGAAAGTCCTGATTATTTTGTTTGTCGTTTAGTCTTTTACAATTTTGAGAAACCTAGGCTTGGTCTAGAACCATCCCAAGTAGAGGTCCTAATACCTCCGGGACCATATGTAATAGACGCGTAGTGCACGCATAGGAATCAAACTAGAATAAATTAGAGTGCTTTAGTTAACAACTTAAAGATAGTAATCAGGTAGCAGGAGATGATAGTCCGTGCTCGCTAAATACTATGAGTAACACCCCGACTTGAGGGAGTTACGAAGTATTGCACGGGGTGATCCTTTAGGCTAAAAAATTTAGGACCCCCTCCTTTTCGTTTTAAAATAAATCGTTTATTTTATTTGTCCAAATTGCTTCCTTTCCCCTTAGACTAATTCTCTTAATTTAAGTTCGGTCGGGACCCACCGTTTTGGACCTCGAAGGGTGCCTAACACCTTTTCCTCAAGGTAATTTGAGCCCTTACCCGATCTCTGGTAATGCAAACTGGTATAATATGAGTTATTTGCTCTAGGTGCCCTAACACACCTTAATCCGTTAGGTGGCGACTCTAAACCAATTCCTTTTCCCTACCTTCTCAAAAGGAGTTGTCCAAAATGTCGAAACACGATTTCATGAGAAAAAGGAGGCGCGAAAATTCTTATTACCACAAGGATGACGATTATAATTCTGTCTATTACCACGTCCACATTTATTGATACCTTCGAGGTAATATATTTGTCTTCTTTCAGAATATTCACATACTGCTATCATATTCTCTTAAGGGAATGAGAATGAAGCAAATTCAATTGGACGAGTTTTCACTTCTTGTGCCCATAATCATACATGAATTTTATCATGGAAAGACATATCAATTTTACCACTTCAGGTGATTATAATTTGTTACAACTCTATTAGAATTATAATAAAAATTTATTATCTTTACTTGTATTTAAAATCAAATTATAGAATTTCAAGAATTTAAAAGAGAAAAATAAGGTAAAATACTTACTTTAGATCCAAAATTTAATTATGAAGGAAGTTAATTGAACAATTGACAATCACTATGCTCAATCCCAAAACTTCTACTCAATTGATTAGAGTTGCTGATAACGTGTTATAAAATAATAAAAGAATAATAGAAAAGTACGCAGAGAGAATTCTTATTGATTTTAGGATAAATTATAATGTAATAGCACTCCTCTGTTTATAGGGAAAGATGACTTAGCCACCAAGTAAAATCCCTAAAATCTCTCTAAAATATAGACATTCACCTTAAATACAATTCTATTTATAACACAGTTCAAATACTGATAAATCTGTTTTCTTTCTTTGTTCAGGAGGAAAATTCTTTCTCCTTTTGTCGAATTGCCCTGTTGCCGTAGCAGCAAGTTTTTACTCCCTCTGGTCTAAGTGAAGATAATTCTTAATTTTGTGGGTAATTGATTAATTACCGAATAACGAAATATTACCTAATTAACTAATAAATTTGGGATAAGCTTATAACCCCACCCCACCCCCACGTGGCAGCTTTTGCCTTAAACATATTGTGACTCTTACAGTATTAGATAGGTGGCATAAATCCAAAATGAGTCTTTGAGAAGGAAGGGACAGTGGAAGTATTTAGATCAAGGAAATATAAGATATACTTATAACACTCACATATCATTTGGTGCTAAGGAGGAACTAAAAACGTTCAGATTCCCTTGGTTAAGGATAAAGTTTGAATGATTCATCTACGACCTTCTCGAGCTCTTATGAGTAATTAAGGTATGTTAAGACTATTCTTTTTTTATTTTTGGCATGATCCAAATAATACAAATGAAACGAGTAAAATACTTCTTGATTCCCCATGTGAATTATTATTATATCTTATGTTCATAGGTCTCTGAAAAATACATATTTGATAAAGTTTATCCGAAAGGCATGTTAATTTTTTATGGCATTCCGAGAAAATCTTATTAACATATTTCGTATGTATTTCATGCATTTATACATGTACATTGACCCATGACTAGATGTCATTATATACGCCTATATATGTATATTATATATATTTGGGATATGGAAAAAGGTTACAGCGTTATATACGCACCACCACCTGATCACCTGGTATACATTGATGTTTTGCCCACAATGGCCGAGATGATATGATGAGATGCCCTCAGAGGCTTGATGATGTTATGAACGCATATACCTATGCATGGCATGACATTTATAGGCATATGCATGACATTATAAGAAATGAAATTATTCACAGAGCTATGCAAACGTACACGTCGAGTCTTTTACTCCTTACTTCTCTCATGTCTATTATTTACTGATTTTCATTCCTTACATACTCGGTACATTATTTGTACTGACGTCCCTTTTGCCTGGGGACGCTGCGCTTCATGCCTGCAGGTTCCGATAGACCGGTCGAGAGCCCTCTAAGTAGGCTATCAGCTCAGTGAAAGATGTTGGTGCGCTCCATTTGCTTCAGAGTTGCTTGTGTGGTTAGTATAATTTTGATGTGTATTGTTTGGTATGGCGGGACTCTGTCCTAACCTTTATGAAAATTATGTATTCTTAGAGGCTTGTAGACATATTTCATGTACGTAAAAGATTGTATGGCCATGTCGGCCTATGTTCAATTTATAAATGGGTATTTTGGTCTTATAGGCCCGTATGTCTTATGTATAAGTTGGTATCACATGTTGTATTTTACTTATATCACGGCAGCCTTACGGCCTAGTAATCTGTAATAGTATGACATGAAAAGATACATTATGTTAGTACTCGGTTGAGTAAGGTACTGGGTGCCCATCGCAGCCTATCGGTTTGGGTCGTGAGAGAAGTGGTATCAGAGCAGTTCTGTCCTAGGGAATCTACAAGCCGTGTCTAGTAGAGTCTTGTTTATGGGTGTGTCGTGCACCACACTTATAAGCAGGAGACTACAGGGCATTTATGACTGTCACTCTTTCTTTCTACTCTAGATCGTGTGGTAGAGCTCAGTTATAAGAACTCAATTTCCTAAACTCTATCTTACTTATAGTACGACGATACCTACATCTAGAACGACGGTTGGTAAGAGATATATCTGTGGAATAGTTGAGTCATAGGAACTCAATTTTTGTATCATACTTATGATGGATAAATATGAGGTATTCATCAAATCATATGTATACAGAGATGTGTAAGCATCTTGATAAGGATCCCTAAGGCAAGAATGCCTATCCACTCTTACAGTAAAAAGGAATAAGGAGGGAGACACAAGTCTCAACAAGTAAAAGAAGCAAAGTGAATAAGGGTACGAGGCTCCCAGTTAGTGAAAATTATCAGTATTTTAGTTCCGACAGAAAAATATAAGCATTGTGAGTTACCCTCAACAGTAACAGAGGTATGTATAATTGGCCACACCCATCTCAGTAATACCCTATTGGGGTAACATGTGTAGATTAAGAAAAGGACGGGAGATCATGATCAGGCTGGGGTTAGAATAACCCAAAATGGTGACTTGATTGTTTGCGTTAATTGGCATTTCCGAAGGATATTGCAAATGTGCTAATAGATCTCCATGTGAGACACCCAGATGGCGCACTCTAAAATAGTACAACTAGATATGAGTACTATAAAGATAGACACAGAAAGCCTTGAAGGGATAAATATTAACTTAGTGTGGCTCGCGTCCCTAGTAGAGTGAGAACATTAAGCAACCCGAAGAGCCACTGGACGGAGCAAAGAGGAGATAAAAGCAAAAGAATGACTTGTTCAAGTTTTTAGAATAAATTGATAGGCATAAATGTTAGCGGGAAACAAAAGAGTATAGGCCATACATGCATGTCTTCATTTCAAGAAATAAGTTCGTGACTCCAACACGATTACCAAAAGGAAAAGTTAGACCCCAGAGTAATAGAACCAATATGGGTTGGTTAACAAGATAAACTAAACATGAATTAGGGACCGAATGATTGATAATAGATGGCATCACAAGAATTTTAGATTTTATTCCGGCGGTAATAGAATGGACAATAGAAGAAGATATATGAGAAATTCAGAGAATGTTCATTCAAGAAGACGCTTCCCTAGAGCAAGCAACGTGAGCAAAGTTCATCCTAAGGAAATGTATGTGCAAGTTTTACTGAGTGTCACCCTTGTGATAAGGAATTTTGTTATCCTCTGGACAGAAGGATAACCGCAAAGCGAGTAAGGGTTATCAATGATGTGAAAGGATGCCAAAGATGAAGAGGTAAAACATCTGTATGTAGGTCATCACAACTCCAACTCTTAGTACTCCCCTAAAGGGGGGAATATGGAATTGTCACGACCCCAAAACAACCCTGGCCGTGATGGCGCCTATCGCGATACTAAGTTAGCCAATTCACTACTTACAACATAAGGAAACCTTTTGTTCAAATCATTACTAATCCGATATTTCATAAAAATTCTCGTTTAAGCATCTCAAACAAGCAAGGGTATATTAAACATTGAATACAACCCCAAAATCCTGGAGTCACTAGTCATGAGCATCTAAAGAAAATACAAATCTGGGAAAATAAACGCTATAACAGTAAGAAGGATAAAGGCAAGGTTGCGCACGCATGTAGCTACCTCGCGAATCTCCGGATCTCTGAGACAGGGAAGACCAACTCTCCCTCAGCCCTGGCACCTGAATCTGCACACAAGGTGCAAGGAGTAATGTGAGTACGCCAACTCAGTAAGTAATAAAGTAAATAAGGTTTGAGCAGTAAAAAACACATAAATCATCAATTCACAGTAAGTACAACCTTTGTTTCCAACAGTATATATGCCAAATCATCACGCTTTAAAGTTGATTTCAGTAAAAAATCATTTGAGAATATATTTCCAACATTTTCAATAAAATTCAAGAAGTTTAGAGAGAAAGTGATAAAAATCATAATTAGCCTCTCGGACAAAGACATGTATCATAAATCTACCCTCGGGCATAACATCACTCAAAATCAGCCCCTCAACATACCTCACAATCACTCATAATCAGCCCCTCGGGAAACCTCACAGTCACTCATGCCTCCATGTCACTCGTCACTCAGCACTCGCACTCAATAGGTACCTGCGCTCACTGGGAGTGTACAGACTCGGTATGGTCTCCTACAACCTAAGCGCTATAACAATCCATCTCGTGGAATAATCAATTAGGACCGCGACCTCTCATATATCATATAACAGTACAATAAGTTGCGGCGTGCAGCCCGATCCCACCTGTCCACCCTTTTTACTGTTGCGGCGTGCAACCTGCTCCCACCAGACATATCATATCACTTGATTTATGAAATTTTCCACAATTCAGGCCAAAGCGTTACACAATACTCTTGTCTCAACAATTATAAACAAAGAGTTGTACATCCCATAAACTTCATCAATTATAACTTAACAGTAAAACCAATCAGAGTATTTATATATCATAGAATATTGTCAACCAACTCAATCCCCTCTTTATGTATCACAATGAAACCAAGGAAAATAACCAACACTTCCAAAATACTTGCAACCATATTTAACAACAAGTTAACGAAACCAAGTAGTCATGGAGACATCAATGAGCATAATACAACTAAGCCATGAATCAAATAAATTGGAAAAGGGGAAAGGGATCATGTTCAACAACTAAATTGGTGGTGCATAGAAACTCGTCACCTCACCTATACACCACACACATGCAAATTCACATAACATTTAAGTTGGGGATTCCTATTCCCTCAAGTCAAGGTTAAACCAAGCACTTACCTCGAATTCACAAGAAATTCATTGCTCTAGCACAACTTTTCCTTTTGAATTTGCCTCTAACCCGCTCGAATCTAATATTTGTTCAATACCATCAATTATTGCCTAAAAGAATCAAATTTAATGAAAATTATGGTTTTCCTATGTTCTGTTATCAAAATCCAAAAATTGAGCCCGGACCCGCTTGGTCTAAACTCGAGGTTCTGACCAAAACCCGTTTACCCAATCTCCCCCGAGCCCAGATATGCAGTTGGTATTGGAATTCCATCTCAATTCGAGGTCTAAATCCCAAAATTTTGAAATTCCTAAGTTCTACCCAAAAACCACAATTGTTACCATGAAAACTCTAGAATTTTGGTTCTAATCTTGTTAAAAGTTGTTAAGAATTGAAAAGAATTAGTTAGAGATCACTTACCAATGGTTTGGAGAAGTTTGGGTCTTTGGAAAATCGCCTATGGAGGTTTAGGGTTTGAGAGAATTGAAAAAGAAGTTAAAAACCCGTCAAAAATCTTATTTAACAGGTTGCGGGTCTCACATTTACCAACTGGGGTTCGCATTTGCGAACCCTTCGATTTTGGGCAGTTATCACATTTGCGATAAATTTGTCGGATTTGCGACATTTCGCTACCTCGCAATTGCGAACCGAACTCTCGCATTTGCGAGATCTGGGGCTGGCCCAGGACTTCGCAAATGCGAGATGAGAGGCCTGCAACACCAGATCTTCACCCGTGGTGAAATTTTCTAAGTCTGGCAATGCGTAGCCCACCCGAAACTCACCCAAGCCCTCAGGGCTCCAAACCAAACATGCTTGCAAGTCTAAAAACATCATACGAACTTGCTCTTGTGATCAAATCATCAAAATCTATAGATTTAACCTCAAAACTCAAGATTTTCTCAAGAACACTTAAATTTTTAAATTTTCAACCGGATGTCTGAATCACATCTAATCAACTTTGTTGATACCTAATTTTTCCTCAAATTATTTTCAAACTTGCATATATACCTTCAAAATCACTTTTTATAATAATTGGTATTTTTCCATGATTTTTCATATTTTTATCAATAAATTTTCTATTTATTTAGTATTTTATATTCAATAATTATTCATAAATTGTATTATAAATAATTAAAAAGTGTTCCCCGGCTCAATATTTCATTTTTAATCCTATTAGAATTTAATTATTTCATAAATTAACCAATTTGCTATAAGTATGCAATTTTTACAATTTTAGCCTAATTATAGATTTATGCTATTTTAATTCGATAATAAGTCATATTATATTTTAATATTAGCTAATTACCTTAATTTTAATCTTTTTAGCATTAATTTCATTTTTTATAATTATTAGCTATTTTTATTAATTATTTATTTGATTTTAATGGGTATTTAACAATTAACCATTTTTATTTAAAACATGGCCTAAATTAGATCCAACCCACCTGATTTAATTAATCCAATTAACCCAACCCAAAATCTAATTCCTACCCGGCCCAACCCTGTGATCAATCTGAGCCGTTGATCAATTTGAATCAACGACCCAGATTACTGGTTACCATAATTACTTCCTACCACTACCCCAACCGACCCTTCATTCCCTCAATACTCATTATCTCTCTATGTCTCTCTGTTACTCTCTATCTCTCTCTAGAAGCTTCCTTGGCTTCTCCCATCCGATGGGGTCTGTCCATCTTCTCCGACTGGTTCTCACTAGAAGCCTTGGTTCTTCATCATCTCCTGGTTGTCTACCCACCTCTCACCGGTCCAGTGATGCCATGGGGTCCTCAGACGAACTTGGAGCGGTTCTCTTGCCTCCCATGGTCCCATGCCACTTTTCGGCCTCCCCGGCCGTTTGAGTAAGAAACTACAACCTTCTCCGGCTTAAGCCGGCGACGTCTTTGAGGTTCTTCCTACTTCTTTGGGTTCCACGAAACCCTAACCCTATGTCTTTCGATTTATTCTAGATCTACTTTAGATCTACAGTATTACGAAGTTTCTTTCTATATTTTCTCTGAAAAACTTCCATCTTTAAACAATCTTTCAATTTTAAAAAATAGTGTTTCATAAACCCCTTTCAAAACGATTTTTTCCTTCTATTTTTAGTTTTATCTATGTTTCTTTAGGTGATTTAACGACTGATTCAAGATGTCTTCCATCTTAACTCGCTTTACTGAAAACCCTAATTTTTTTAGTCTTAATCCTAGATTCTGAGTTCGTCTTTGATTACATGTTCGATTATCATGCATATGTGTTTGTCTATCATGACATTACTTGCTCTGTGTGAATCCTTGATTTATACCCTGTGTTGCTTGTTAAGTTTTCCCCTTCCTGCCTATTGTGAGTTTTATTCCGTGTGCTCTCATAAGTTTGTGCTAATTTTCTCCTAAATCAGTACTATTAACCATAATTGAGTCCTTGAATTCTTGTGATTGATTCTTAATTGATCTCGCATGGGATTCTCTACTGATGTTGTGCATCTCTTTGCATAGCTGTGATATTCCCCTCGAACCTATGATTTTGTTTATGTTCAGTAGAATTCTGTATTATTTTTGAATTGTTTCCTTGTTTGTGGGATACTTTCCTTGATTATACTCGATTCCCTGTGATTTTTATTACATTCGAGATTCCCTCGACTAATTTTTCAGAATTAAAATCATACTCTGCCCTAGGAATATGCTATTAGTTTTAATATATACTTTCCTTAATTAGGTGTTATATATTTGATCCTTACTATATGCTACATGATGTTACTACTCCTATTGGGGTAAAATCAATTTTTGGTTGATTCCTTTCCCTTATTTAACTTTGATCGTCCCGTTTGTACTTATTTCTATAATTATGTTAGACTAGTACTCCTTACCTTATTTCTTTACTAGTTTTCAGAATTATAAATACCCTACTCTCTTTAGCATAGAAGAGAGACAAATACGAACAATATACATTGTTCTGAGTTCTCTTTTACACACACACACCTACTCTACTGCCTTCTCTTGCTGTTTACTTGCAACTCAGTCGGCTAAAAGCCAAGACTGAGTGATTCCATTATTCTGTTGCTCTACATTCTGCTGCTCTACTATTCTTCACTTTGCTTTCAATCTTGCATTCAAACTGGTATGTTTCTAGTTTAAGTTTGTAGTACCCAAAATAACATGTTCCTGTTCGTATTTAGATTCCTTTTATTTCTCTCATGCTTATACTTGTGGTTCTACTGCTTGCCTTGCAATTAGCATGTTTACTTTGTGTCTCTATGTTTAGCATGTCTACTTGTCTATGTGATCTCCCTCCTCCTTCAGTTCAGCATGTCTAGTACTTTTACTATATGTTTCATTATGAATCTGCCCTACCCCCCTCCTGCTTCTTAATACAATTGGCATGTTTACTTTGTCCATGTGACTTCCCTTTAGTCCAACATGTCTATTGCTTTACTTGTATGATTCACTATGATTCTGCCTGATTCCTATGAAACTAGCCTACCTGTTTTATCTATGTGATTGCTCTTCCTCTTATTTCAGCATGTCCAGTGCTTTATTATATGTTTTCATCATGAATCTGCCTGACTCCTAACACTACAAACATGTATTCATGATACTTAGTTGCTATATGATCATGAACTTGATGTGTGTCTCTATGTGATACTCCCCCCCCCCCCCCCCCNCCCCAATCTAATACTGTTAAACTCTTAGCATGAATACATTTGTTATGGCTGTAACTATTTGAGTCCTGTGGGACATTTCTGATGTTAACTTGGATTCCACTATGTTCTCACTACTTGTCCCCAACCCCTTTCCCCTGCTTGTGTTTGCTTCCTGAACTATGTATGCTTTTCTGAGTTGTTTCTTTTCCTCCTCAAACTGTTTTTTTACAAACTCCTGTGCTGTTCTCTAAAGCTGTCTTTCAAAACAATTTCAGAAAAACTTTTTCAACTCCATTCTCTTAAAACTATAAGCACATATCACTACTCCTAGTCTCTAAGTTCAGCCCCCCCTTCGTGTGCGCACTGCCTTGGGACCATTTGAGTGCCCATTGAACTCTGACACACAAGGCTAGCATTCCACACTGCACTTACTCATTCCCGGCTAGGGAACTTGGGTGTGAGCACTGTCTGGGATCCTCTGAGGTCCTTAGGAACTCTGACACACCTGGGTTACAAAGGGCATGGCATATGGCATGTTTGGATCTGGATACTTGGGCCTACTGCTAGGCTCCCTATAGTGTAACTTCTTAAATTTTCTTATTTACTTATGTAATTTATGCAATGCTGGTCTGTAATAATTAATTATAACAACGACTCTGGGGTTGGATAGTGAAATGGGCGGGGTTATGCATGCTTAGTATAATTACGGGTAGAGACCATGCTATATGATTTATTTTCTATATGTGTGCAATAGTCACCATGCTTAGGAGTACTTGCCATGCATGCATTAGAGAACATGTTTTAGGCCTGTCTATTTCAGCATCTCTACTATACTCATGTTCATCTAGAAATCCTTTTCACAGTTAAATAACAATAAAAGGACGTTATAATATTACTACATCAACATCTTCACAAACGCATCGCCTAGATATCCTGTTTTTTGTTAGGTTAAATAACTACATTGACTGTCAAAAAATTGTATTAGAAATCATGTTACCTTAGGCATTTCATTCTCAGCATGCTCATATTTATCTATGCCAAACTCATGTGTTAATGTCACGACCCCAAATCCTAACAGGCCGAGATGACGCCTATCGTGGAACTAGGCTAGCCGACCATCACTTTACTACACATTTATTCAATCATACAGTTCACAATATAATAATAAGCATGCAACCATAGCACAAATAATATAATTAAGTCTTAGCGTCCCCATAATATTCTAATCAACGCTAAACAACCGCCCAGAACTGGAGTCAATAGTCATGAGCATCTATGGAAATAAATCTAACTCTTCTAAAACTATAATATGCGTCTCTGAGTCAAATGATAAAAACATAATAAGGAAGGGAAGTGGAGAAGCTGTGGACGCTGGACAGCTACCTCGAAATACCGTAAACAACTGCTAACGAACTGAGACAACTATTGCTCCGAATCGGTACCTGAATCTGTGCACAGAGGCACATGGAGTCTTTATGAGTACGCCAACTCAGTAGTAATGAAAAAATAAATCACAGTCTGAGAAATATAAAGCACACAGTACAGATACACCAATTCACAAAACCAGTAAAGCACCAAGTCACCATATAGTATTCATCAAATAATAAGTTCGAAATCAGTTTCCAGAAATCCCTTGAAAACAAGTGCAATATCAGTATATCTCAATAAAATTCTCAGTAAAACCAGTTTGAAAACGAAGTAAAAATCTTCATAAAATTGCCCCTCAGGACATAATCATTTCTCGTAACAATTTCTTTCAGTATCAGCCCATCAGGCAACCTCACAATCACTCTGCCCATCAGGCATCCTCACAATCACTCTGCCCATCAGGAATCACTCACATTCACTCTGCCCATCAGGCATCACTCAATCGGTACCGGCGCTCATTGGGGGTGTGTTACAGACTCCGGAGGGACTCCTACAACTCAAGCGCTATAATAAGCCACAACATGGCATAAATCACACACAATATAGGCCCGCAACCTCACTCATATCATATCATCCTCACAATATAGGCCAGCAGCCTCACTCAGTCAGACACTCTCAATTTGCCCCTCAGACCATAATACATCGGGTTCTCGACCCAAAATAATGTTTCATTTTCAAGAAGTAGTATCAAAATACTCTGAGTGTCAAAACAATTTCACAGAAAAGACTGAGTGAAAAATCATAACATAGCAGTGAGGAAAATAGTAAAAACATCCCCCAAGGGGTAAACAAATCGGCACTAGGCCCCAAACATGGCTTACAGCCCAAAACATATCATAATGTATAAATACTAATTAAGCAAAGGCTTAAAAATCGGTTTCGCAACTCAATAGTCGCCTAAATAGGAAACATGTTCCAAAGTTTCCACCTTTTTATTTCAAAACCCGTGAAAGGGTGCATAGTCCGGGGATTCATACCCTCAGGACAGGATTTAAAGACATTACTTACGTCAAAACTAGCCCGGAATTATTCCGCAATGCACTTGCTTCTCGAATCAACCTTTGAAGGCTCCAAATCTAACAAGTTTAGATTTTTATCATCAATATGTACTTAAGGAACGAATTCCAATTGAAAGATATCAAATTTAGCTTAAAAATCCGAAACCGGTCAAAACCCGACCCCGGACCTGTGTCCCGAAACTCAGAAATTTTTATACCAAAATGTTCTTCATTCTCTCACGAGTCCGTACATATAAAGAACACCAAAATCAGAGTTCGTTTGACCCCTCAAATCGACCCTTGAAGGTCTCATAATCTCAAGCCCTAAAACCCAATTTTTCTACTGATTTTCCATGAATTTACACTGGTTTTATGTTCTATAATCATCCATAATCGAGTTTTAATGATCAAAATACTTACCTCATGAAGAACAAGGATTTCTCTCTTCAAAATCGCCCCAAGAGCTCTTTTCCGTACAACCATGGTGTAAAAAGGGGTTTAAGTCGCGGAGGAAATATTTAAATACTGCCCAGTGATTAATGAACTGCGATCGCGGAAGTTCTCACGCGATCGCGAAGAACAAACCTCTCCAGCCCTCATTTTACTCATTGCGATCACGGCATAAGCCACGCGATCGCGACTCAATAAGTCCTTAACTCACGCGATCACAATCTCACTCACGCGATCGCACTGTTCCATTTACCAAACGTACGCGATCGCACTCCAATACACGCGATCGCGATGCACAAACTCGCCTGGGCCTCAGAGTACTCTACGCGATCGCGGTACCTACGCTGCTCAACCTCTGCGATCGCGGACAAAAATGCTTCCCCTCACGATTGAACTATGCGATCGCGACTCTCCCTAGGCAATCAAAGAGAAGAAAACCTTGCTGCACAAAAACCAGAAAACCAGCAATTGTTCCAAGTCCAAATGAGTCCGTTAGTCACCCGAAATCAATCCTGAGCCCCTCGGGACCCCAACCAAACTTTCCAACATATCCCATAACATCATTCAAACTTAGTTGCACTCTCAAAACACCAAAACTAACATCAAAACACCAAATTACATCGGATTCAAGCCTAAGAACTTTGATAATTCTAAAATCCACCAATGATGCCGAAACTATCCAAATAAACTCCGATCGACCAAATTTTGCAGACAAGTCCAAAATGACATTACGAACCTGTTCCAACTGTCGGAATTCCATTCCGACCCCGATAGCCTATTTTCCACTGCCGACCGAAATCACCAAAAACTAACTTTCGCCAATTCAAGCCTAATTCTACACCGGACATCAAAAAATTATTCTGAACACACTCCTAAGTCCAAAATCACCTAACGAAGCTGTTCGATCCATAAAATCTGCATTCTGAGGTCGTTTACCAATAAGTCAATCTCTCAGTTGACATTTCCCAACTTCAAGGCTATTTTTAAAGACTAAGTGTCTAAATTTTCGTTATAATCACTTCAATTTCAAGCCTACCAACTCTAACACATCAATAACAGTATAACCAATCTATAACAAGGCAATAACAACAATAATAATGCAAATTCTACGAAACGACCGACCGGTTCGTTACAGTTAAAGACATACTGTTGTGAACATTTAGAAATCATGTATTAGGTCTTGTAACTTAACCAAAATTTATGCCTTTGTATGTTCTTTTTCGAGTCAAAAGATGTGTAATAAGTAAATCTCGCTAACATAGATTTGATTGCTGAAAAACGTTTTCTGCATTTAGAACACCATAGGTTTGCACTCAACATCCTGCCTGCATTTAGATGTCATGCTTCGTAGGACCTGCATTCATACTTGTTTAAATACTCACCTCTTTATCACAGCTAAATAAAAAGCAAACTCATCCTGTCCGTTCACTATCTTTCTGGAGACTAAACAGCGTGACTAGAGCATCTTAACACGCCTAGTCAAGCCTTAGGTATGAACACTTGCTAAAATTAGAAAACTACTTTTGTGCATTGTTTGACTAATTATAGATAAGAAGGCTAAAACTGGTAAAAATACTCCTTTTGAAACTCTGCAATAAACCTGCCTCGCTACTGCATTTTTACCTAGACATCATGCTTTAGGTTCTGAAGTTAAAGACCTTACTTGTGTTTTAGTCGTGCTAATTAGGCGTATAACTCGTGGAGGAATATCTGAGCCTTGTATTTTCCTCTCTGTGTTTCCCCTCTATTTGCAGTCCTAACTGTTCTTGCTTGTCGCTTAGCATTTTGTCCTTTAAACCTAAGGGTTCAACCTAGTACTTCCCATTTTTAGGAATAGTAGTCCTAGCCTCCTCCGGGACTGATAGGATGGGACGAGTAATAGCACACAATAGAGTTCGTGACCAACACACGTTTTAAATACCCTCACGGGGTGGGAAAGGGTAGAATATGGATATGATGACCGTTGCGCTAATACCACGTGTAGCTCTGCCTATCGGGTATTGCATTGATGTGATCCATATTACTTTAAACCTAGGACGTCTTTTCTCAATTATTTACTCTTTATTTTTTTCAAATTTCTAATGAACTTCCATACTTGTTTGAAATTCCCTCTTATATGAACCATACTTGTTATTTGCTTATTGTCCGAAAACACAAAAATCATTTGGCCGGGAACCACAGTTGTGGATCCCGAGGGGTTCCTAATACCTTCCCCTTGGGATAACTTCAAGCCCTTACCCAATCTCTGGTAATGCAAACTAGTCTTATGAGTTAACTAATCTAGGTGCCCTAACACACCATAAAAATCGTTAGGTGGCGACTCTTCCTTTTAACCCTTTTAACCTTCAAAAGGAGTTGTCCAAAATGTCATAAACCCGATCTCTCCGCTTTAAGAGGGGGAAAGAGGGGGCGCGACAGCATGGCAACTCTATTGGGGATATACCTAGGCTTTTACCATTGCAAATTATTTCGTGAATTTGGACCCTTAATTTTGTTTGAATGTTTGCACTCTTTCCTATTCCTTATTACATGCCGTTAATTGTTTATTTCTTTCAAATATTTATTCTACATGAACAGAACTAAGATGTCTCTTTGTTTCCCTTTTGTAATTGCTTTCAATCATAACTGCTGTATTTACCGCTCTTCTTAACGTGCAAATACATGATTATCTGTTTACATGCTTATTTATTGCATATCAAGCTTAACATTCATACTCCGCTCGTGCCGAACAAAATACTATAGCAACGCCTACAATGAGTGGTTGCGCTATTCCTATGTTACTACCCCTTAAATTCGGAAAGGCGTATTTGCGGTAAAACTAGTCGATCAGCGGTGCAGTCGACAGTTCCGTGCCTTCCCCCTTGAGTTGTCCGCTCAAGGGTTCCAATTTAAAACCCATAGAAACCTTACTCCATTATATTGTTGCATGCATCATGGTCAAACTTAGCCAGGTTAACGTGTGGTCCGCACAATAGCCTTTAAGACAGCCTTGTCAAAAGTCCATTGGGTTTTCCTAAAAACCAAACGGACACCCTCACGCTCTGTGCATTTATTTGGAGAACTAAATGCTTCCTGCTAATTATTGGTGTTAAATAGTCGAGTCTGGTGGGGGTAAAGGGCCTAACCTTGTCTGTTTTGCAGAAATGAGGCATGAAGTCCCCAGATTCGGTATGGTCGCCAATATTTACCCTAGGCTGCTGAATTGGTGGGAAGACCCCCACTCTAGTGACAAAACTCTCATCAGAAAACACCTGCCAATCTACCCTCTCTTCTACATATCCAGCCAAACAAAATGATGATAGAGGCCGCTACTCTATTTTTGGACTTCGATAGGTCCGTGTTCCGTTTTGGGAATCTTGGAATGACGCCTTTACTAGAAGAGATAGGAGGATTGGCCGGTCTAGCTTGGGAATCTCCGGGGTTGCTGATGCCTGAAAATCGCACGGGCAGGGGTTACCTCAAAATGATGGGTTGGAAGAAGAATCCAGAATTTGTGTGTCTGAAGGATTCATACATCCCTTTCGACTATTTATATGAAAGGTACGGTCACAACAAATCGTACCGCACCTACCAAGACGAGTTTGCCGTCACCTCTCTAGGACATATCCATCGCTGAGTGTTCGTGTTTATGGTGTGTTTTTTGGGTTTGATTGTGTTCCTGATGAAGAAGGAAAGAATCCATTCTAGGTTGGCCATGGTAACTAAGACGCTAATGGAAGGGATAGACGGGCAGGATTTCAGCATCATACCCATGATCATCGCAGATATGTATCGGGCCCTAGAAACGTGTCAACGAGGAGCAAGGAATTTTGAAGGTTGCAACTTACTACTCCAAATTTGGCTCATAGAACATCTGCAAAAGGGTGAATACCGACAAGACATCCATCGAAGGATTTGGGATGACCATATCGCTTTTCATCACCCTAAGCGAATGAACTATATTCCCGACATGTTCGCTAAGCTAGAGAATGCCGAAGGATGGGTTGAATTATTTGGTAACTTAATCGAGGATCATGTTCAATGGATGTTCGAGTGGTTTCCGACAGACGAGTTCATCATTCGGTCCCCAGACACTTCATTTCTGATACCGATTGGTCTGAGAGGGACATACCCTTACGTCCCTCTGCGAGTTATGAAGCAAGCAAGTAGAAGGCAGGTCATACCTAGGGTTGAGAAAATGAGTCATCTTCGAGCAGATTTTCAGAATGATGATAGCCCTCACAAGTGCCAAGCTCAGCACCTATGGCACTGTAGGAATAGGCTCGAAAAGGACACTATCGAGCCAGACAAGTATCACGCCGGTTGCACTCCTTTCTATCTTGGTTGGTTAGAAGAAGATCTGGGTGGTCGAATCGAGCCAGGGTTCATTCGAGGTCACCGGGTCATAGACGAAAAGGCTGAAGCACAAGTCAAGTACAACTAACTGCGCAAAAGGATCCGTGAATGTGAGGACGATCACCACAAGATACATGAGTCCAACAAAAGGTTGATCGAGGAATGGAAGGACATGGCTGTCAGCGCCAACCAGAGGTTAAGTCACCTGGAGAAAGGTGTAGTTGAATTGGAGAAAACATTCATCAAAAGGATCGAGACTTGCCAAAAGGTTGAGGGAGCTGAAGGGGGATACTTAGCGAGAACCTACCTACTGCTGGGACTTCGCGAGTTGGGAAAGCTGATCGAAGGAAGCAAGAATGTCGAATCTGGGGAAGGTCCTTCTGGGACCAAATAGATAGGGGTGTCTTATTTTCTTCATTAATGTAATAAGGCCTATGGCCATTAGTGCCTTTTATTTTCGCGTATTTAGAGTCGTCTTAAAGATTTGTCTATTTTCTATCGATAAAATACGGTATTTAGCATTTTAAGTTCTCCAAATTAATTTGTCGCTAGGCCTACCTCGGTCACAAAGAGGTCCCTAAACTTAGGATACGCTTTACATTTCTGCATTACGTGCTTAATTTCTGCAATATTTTTTCATAATCTTCACTGACTCGATTACCTTTTGTTTTGTTTCTCTTTTAGTTATTATCCCCTTCCCCAAAGGTTAGTTCGTGCATTCTGGATCCATCCGCCTACCGCACAAGATCCAAAGGGCCTCCACCTACTCCTCCTCTCAGTCCTCCCAAAGGTAGAAACAAGGGCAAAAGTCAGATAGCAGAATCCAGCGGTATCGGGAAAGACAATATGATTGAACAAGTTGAGACTAATGAAGGCCGGGGTATTCAGGTTTTGCATGAGAACATGTCACCATTGGAACAGAAATTGTTGAAGTTTCAAGAGGAGCTCGACCAGGTCCGGAATTTGGCCAATCTATCATTTTCCCTCAACATCCCTGACGTCAACCCTACACCACCACAGAATATCCCAAAACCACCAAATCACCCTGCACCTCACCATAACGCTATTCCCCAAAGAACCAAACTCTCCCTTCACCATGCAGCACTTGCCACAACCACACTCCACCATCCACCCACGAACCTCAAAACCCCACAAAGGACCATTTCCATTCTTACAACAATCCCATCTACCTGGAAACTATGACCCACTCCATTCCGCCTATCTCACATACATCCGAATCTGATGGGAAGGATTTACTTATCAAGAATCTGCCTGAAGAAATTAGAAAGCTGACTAGCCGAGTTCAGGGCGTCGAGGGAGTAAAGGGAATTGAAGGATTGAACTATGAAGATCTTTGTATACAACCTGATATCGAACTACCCAAGGGGTACAAACCTCCAAAGTTCGTGATGTTGATGGCATTGGTGATCCGAGGGTCCATCTGAGGGCCTATTGTGATAAGTTGGTTGGCGTAGGAAAAGACGAAAGGATCCGCATGAAGTTGTTCATGAGGAGTCTGAAGGGAGACGCCCTGTCTTTGTACATCAGCCAAGACCCTAAGAAATGGTCCAACAGGGTAGGCATGGCAACAGACTTCATGGACAGGTTTAGATTCAATACGGAGAACGCACCAGATGTGTTATACATCCAAAACTTGAAGAAGAAACCCACAGAAACCTTTTGCGAGTATGCTACTCGTTGGAGGTCGGAAGTTGCTAAAGTCAGACCTGCTTTAGAAGAAGAACATATGAACAAGTTCTTTTTCTGAGCTCAGGACCCACAATATTATGAACGACTAATGATGGTTGAAGGCCACAAGTTCTACGACATTATCAAATTGGGAGAGCGAATTGAAGAAGGTATTAAGAACGGTATGGTCATAAATTTTGAAGCTTTGCAAGCCATTAACAAAGCTTTACAATCCAGTGGTGTGTCTAAGAAGAGGGATGTGGGATCCCTAATGGTTGCACAACAAGCCAAATCCCCACCCAAATACCAAGTCTACCCAACACCTTCCTTCATATATCATCCCACCCCAAACTACCAAGCACCCTCACCTTCCTACCAAGCTCCACCGCCCACATACCAATCTCCACCACCCACATATCAACCTACCCCACATAGATATTCACAACCCGCTCCCATCTACAACACCTATAATTCCCAGCCACCTCGCTATCAATCACCCCCTACCCGCCAACACTTCTTTAGGCCTCGCCCTAACTTTGATCGCCGCCCTACAAAACAATATACTGCCATAGCCGAGCCCATCGACCAGTTGTATGAAAAACTCAAAGCTGTTGGTTACGTTACACCTATCCCTGCTGCCGCCACTGAGAACCCTTCTTAGTGGGTTAACCCAAACAAATCATGTGCATACCATTCTGGCATGAAACGACACACCATCGAAGAATTCCACTCTCTGAAAGATAAAATATAGACCCTCATTGATAACAAGATCATTGTGGCAAAAGATCCCGCTCCGAACGTCCGCAATAACCCTTTACCAAACCAGAAGGGTGGAGGTATCCATATGATTGAAGTAGATGATGATTGGGATCCCGAGGGGTCAATCGGGTTGATCACAGAAGGCGATGACCTAAAGAAACCCGCAGTCACTCTCAACTCGATCATAGTCCAGATTCATCCATCTGAGAATGCCGAGGTGAATATGTCTATCCCATTCGAGTTTGAAGCAACACCTCCTGCAAAGGCGAAGGCACCAGTGCCAATTGAAGTTGAGTTTGTATCTTAAGAAAACGCACCAGCACCACTCGAGGTTGCAGTCCTGCCACCCCTAACATACACTCCAGTTGAAGTAAAAATGACCACGCCAATTCTAGTAGCAATGTCAACCACACCACCTTTCTATTCAGATGATATCCCTTGGGATTATACAGCCGAAGCAAGAAGGAAAGGTAAAAATAGGTCTGAGGAAGCCATCGCAGCACAGGGTATGACGAGAACTGGTATAGTCTATACCCCTGAACATCTTGTCGAGTCAAGCAAGCAAGCCGCCAACTGCCCTCCCCTCATTGAAACGGGTTCCAATGATACTCGGAGGAAAATACAGGCTAAGGAGTATTCGGTCATCGATCAAATGAACAAGACACCAGCATAAATATCTATTCTTTCTTTGCTGCGGAATTCTGAGACGCACAGAAATGCTTTACTAAAAGTGTTGAGCGAAGCATACGTGCCGAACAACATCACCAGCGGAGAAATGGAAAACATGGCGGACCAGGTACTAGAAAGTCACAAAATTACTTTTCATGAAGACGAGTTACAACCTGAGGGATTGGGACATAACAAAGAATTGCACATCACCGTGCAATGCGAAGATCATTTCATCACCAGGATCTTGATCAATGGAGGTTCTAGTCTTAACATTTGTCCGCTGATAACACTCAAGAAATTGGGTAAAGGGCTGCACGAGATAAGAGAGGGAGCAATCAACGTGAAAGCCTTCGATGGGTCCCAAAGAGCTACCATGGGGGAATCAGTCTATGCCTACAGATGGGACCAACCTGGTTCGAAGTGGACTTCCAGGTAATAGACGTGCCGGCATCTTACAACTTGATGTTAGGACGACCCGGGATCCATGCTGCTGGGGCCATCGCATCGACAGTACATCAGGCGGTGAAATTCGAGTGGAACCACCAAGAGGTAATCATCCACAACAACGGTAGCAACCCTATCTACAGTCGCCAGACTATCCCTGTGATTGATGGAAAGAGAAAACTGGGTGGAGGAACTTATCACCATATTGAGCGAGTCAACGCCATTGAAAAAGACAAATGGTGGGATAGAAAAATCGAGAGCATACTAAACTGGAATGGGTACGAGCCTGGCAAAGGGCTCGACAAGAACCTTCAAGGAATCTCCAAACCCATCAAGATCAAGAAACATGGTACTACTTTCGGTCTAGGATATGAGTACACCTGGGAAGAATTCAATAGGTGGTCGCCATCTAGAGCAGCCGATACCGCATCTAGAGCATATCTTTCAGCAGGACGACATTATTTATGGGTCAAATGAAGCACTCACTGCACTGATGAATTTGATCCTGGATGATGATATGAATTGTTGTGTTATTCTCAAGGAGGAGGGGGAGGAAGGCCCTTCCGTACAGGCAGTAAGCGTGGGAACATATCTCAAGAACTGGTCTATCAGGACTACCAGAGCTCGCCGAGCCTCGGGGTAGCAAGGCTAAAAACAAACATTATTTACTGTTTTATCTACTAAACAATTTTCCCTTTTCTGCATTTTTCAATTCCAGCAATAAAATCTTCAATGTTCAAAACAAGTTATTTAATTTATCAAAGCAATTTTTTATTTCTTTATGAATCCAATGTTCACTGTTACCGTTTTCTCTTATTACTTTATCTATATAGCATTACTATTACTTTACTTGATGAACCGATGACTATGACGTGCAATGAGACGACGCAACAAACGGATATTGATTGAGACGAAGACGATATACCCGACGAAATTGTTAAAGAGGTCGAAAACTTTGAAAATAGACCTAAGTCCAACTTGGATGAAACTGAGGTTGTCAACCTAGGAGATTCAGAAAGCGCCAAGGAAACACGCATCAGTATCCATTTGTCACCGTCAGAGAAGAAAGAGTATACAGAGTTCCTAAGCGAGTATGAGGACATATTCACCTGGTCTTACGATGACATGACTGGTTTAAGCACATCCATTGTGTCTCACAAACTTCCGACCAATCCGACATGTCCACCGGTAAAGCAGAAGCTCAGAAAGTTCAAAACCTGACATGAGTTTGAAAATCAAAGAAGAAGTTACCAAGAAGATCAACGCCAGAGTTCTCCGGGTAGTTGAATACCCGACATGGTTAGCCAACATTATACTTGTGCCAAAGAAAGACGGGAAGGTCAGAGTCTATGTCGACTACCGAGATCTCAATCGGGCCAGTCCTAAAGATGACTTCCCCTTTCCAAACATACACATTCTAATTGACAATTGCGCCAAGCATGAGCTACAGTCCTTCGTAGATTGCTTCACTGGATACCATCAAATTTGGATGGATGAGGTATATGCTGAGAAAACGGCGTTCATCACGCCCTGGGGAGTGTATTGTTACAAAATGATGTCGTTCGGTTTAAAGAATGAAGGGGCAACCTACATGAGGGTCATGACTACCATATTCCATGACATGATTCACAAAGAGATCGAGGTGTATGTGGACGACGTCATTATCAAATCAAATAAATCTATTGGTCACATGGAAGATTTAAGGAAGTCCTTCAACAAGTTGAGAAAATATAATCTGAAGTTGAACCCCGCAAAGTGTGCATTCAGGGTTCTTGCTGGGAAGTTGCTGAGATTCATTGTGAGCCGCCGGGGAATAGAATTGGACCTATCAAAAGTCAAATCCATTCAAGCACTACCACCTCCAAGAAACAAGAGAGATGTTATGAGCTTCTTGGGGAGGCTCAATTACATCAGCCGATTCATAGCACAGTCTACAGTCATCTGTGGGTCGATCTTCAAAATGTTAAAGAAGGACGCTGCGACTAAGTGGACCGGGGATTGTCAGAAAGCTTTCGACAAAATCAAGGAGTATCTATCCACACCGCCATTCTTGGTACCACCTAAGACAGGTAGACCCCTGCTACTCTACCTTGCCGTACTAGATGGAGCTTTCGGTTGCGTTCTGGGGCAACATGACGAAACAGGAAGGAAGGAACAAGATATTTATTATCTCAGCAAGAAGTTCACTCTATATGAGGCCCGGTATTTTTTGCTGGAACGCACTTGCTACGCTTTGAATTGGGTTGCTCAGAAGTTGAGTTACTTCTTCTGTGCCTACACAACATATCTCATATCAAGGATGGATCCATTGAAATACATCTTTCAGAAACACGTGCCCACTGGCAAGCTAGCCAAGTGGCAAATCCTGTTGAGTGAGTTCAGCATCATTTATGTGACTCAAAAAGCGGTCAAGGTACAGGCATTAGCAGACCATCTTGCTGAGAATCCAGTGGACGGAGAATACGAACCCCTGAAAACATATTTTCCTGATGAAGAAGTATCATTCGTAGGAGAAGACATTGCAGAATCCTACGACGGTTGGAGGATGTTCTTTGATTGCGCAGCAAACTTCAAAGGAGTAGGTATCAAAGCAGTCTTAATATCGGAAACATGTCAGCATTATCCAGTATCCGCCAAACTCAAATGTCCTTGCACCAACAACATGGCAGAATATGAGGCCTGTATCTTAGGGCTCAACATGGCCATCGACATGAACGTCTAGAAGCTGTTAGTGATTGGTGACTCAGACTAATTGGTACATCAAGTACAAGGGGAATGGGCAACCAAAAATTCCAAGATACTACCCTATCTACATCACGTTCAGGAGTTGGGAAAGAGGTTCACAAAGATAGTGTTCCGGCATGTCCCCAGAATCCAGAATGAGTTCGCCGATGCTCTGGCTACCTTGTCATCTATGATTCAGCATCCAGACAAAACTTTCATTGACCTCATTCCAGTGAAAATTCACAGTCAGCCGACCTACTATGCCCATGTTGAAGAAGAAGCAGACAGAAATCCTTGGTTTCATGACATCAAAGAGTATTTGGCAAAAATGGAATACCCAGAGCTTGCAAACGCCACTCAGAAGCACACACTTCGGAGATTGTCTAACAATTTCTTTCATAGCGGAGGAACCCTGTATAGGAGGACTCCTGATTTGGGGTTATTAAGGTGCGTCGACGAAAAGGAAGCATCAAAACTATTGGAAAAAATTCATGATGGGACTTGCAGTCCACATATGAACGGGGTTGTATTAGCGAAGAAGATACTCCGAGCGGGTTACTTCTGGATGACCATGGAAACCGACTGCATCCAGTATGTACGGAAATTCCACCGCTGTCATATACATGGAGACATGATAAGGGTACCTCCGAGTGAGCTTAACGCTACAAGTTCACCATGGTCGTTCGCCGCCTGGGGCATGGACGTCATCGAACCTATCGAGCATGCCGCCTCTAATGGACACAGGTTTATTCTGGTTGCCATTGATTACTTTACCAAATGGGTCGAAGCAACCTCCTACGAAGCAGTTACCAAGAAGTCGTGGCCGGCTTTGTCCGCGACCGCGTTATTTATCGTTTCGGAGTTCCAGAATCAATCATCACCGACAATGGTTCCAATCTCAATAGTGACGTGATGAAAGCCATGTGTGAAACATTCAAGATCAAACACAAGAACTCCACAGATTACAAACCTCAGATGAATGGAGATGTAGAATACGCTAACAAAAACATCAAGAAGATATTAAGGAAGATGATAGAAAGGCACAAGCAATGGCATGAGAAGTTATCATTCTACTTATTGGGATATCGCACCACAGTCCGCACATCAACCGGGGCAACCCCCTACATGCTGGTTTACGGTACAGAGGTTGTTATTCCTTCCAAAGTCGTGATTCCATCTCTGAGAATTATACAAGAAGCTGAGCTCAGCGACGCGGAATGGGTAAGAAACTGTTATGAGCAGCTAGCCCTCATAGACGGAAAGAGGATGAATGCAGTTTGTCATGGTCAACTCTATCAGAACAGAATGTCCAGAGCCTTCAACAAGAAGTTCAAGCTGAGAAGATTCACACCAGGGCAGCTGGTGCTAAAGAAAACCTTTCCTCACCAAGACGAAGACAAATGGAAATTTTCTCCCAACTGGCAGGGTCCGTACATGGTTCACAGAGTACTGCCAGGAGGAACACTTATACTTGAAGAAATGGACGGAGAAGTTTGGCCAAAACCAATCAATTCAGATGCAGTCAAGCGCTACTATGTGTAATTCCTTATGCTTTTGTCAACAATGTAAATTGAACTACGCCTGACCTGATTCCTGTGTAAGAAGGAATAAGTAGGCAGCCCTATGGGTTTGGTCACAATTTAATAAAAATTTAATTTTCCCCAATATTGGAAACTGGGGCAGAATTTTGAGGGCAAGTTCAGCCAATCGCCGCACGAGCAACAGTCAGAAGTATCCACCCATCAATATGGGGCAGAATTTTTAGGAGGACCCTCAAAATTTCGTAGCAGGAGAGGTTGCAATGTCTCGGACCGCGTCACTGTCGTCGGTTCATCTAAAACTATTTTATGCTTATATTACACTTTTACAAATCATGCATATTTATTGAACAACTTGTTTAGCAAACGCTGCCCCCGGTGATACAGACAGTATCATCACAATCAAGCAAACGCGACAAGCAAAGCCAGCAGGGATACGAACTAACCTTCCCTTTTAAGAAACTTACAATTTTTCTTTGGATGCAGGCACAAAGATCGCAAAGACATATCATCCACCCGAACGACCTACAGTGTTCAAGGACATGCTCCTCAAACTCGTCGCACATGCCAATATTTGTTATCAGCACAAACGACGTTTCATTACCACAATGCTCTACTGCAATTTATTACCAGCTAAGAATTTCTGTTGTCAGTCTTTTAATATCGCATAAGTCTACCTTTCTGCCTTCTGAGGTTAAACGCTACCTCCATCAGCATTTTATCTTCTGCATAAGGCTACCTTTCTGCCTTCCGAGACTAAACGTTGTCTCCATCTACATTTATCTTCTGCATAAGGCTACCTTTCTGCCTTCCGAGACTAAATGTTGTCTCCATCTGCATCTGCATTGCATAAAGCTACCTTTCTACCTTCCGAGACTAAACGCCGTCTCCATCTGCATCTGCATTGCATAAGGCTACCTTTCTGCCTTCCGAGACTAAATGTTGTCTCCATCTGCATCTGCATTGCATAAAGCTACCTTTCTACCTTCCGAGACTAAACGCCGTCTCCATCTGCATCTGCATTGCATAAGGCTACCTTTCTGCCTTCCGAGGTTAAACACTACCTCCATCTTCATTTTATCTTCTGCATAAGGCAAGCTTTCTGCCTTCCGAGACTAAACGTTGTCTCCATCTGCATTTTATCTTCTGCATAAGGCTATCATTCTGCCTTTTGAGGTTAAACGCTACCTCCATCTGCATTTATCTCTTGCATAAGGCTACCATTCTACCTTCCGAGGCTAAACGCTGCCTCCCATTTACTTTCCGAAACTGCCGCCGTCTCTGTCATTATTTATTTCATTTCTTTCGGGCTAAGCTCTGACCTTTTTAATTCGGGAGACTAAGCTCCGTCTTGTAAGCATCATACTATTGCATTTTCATGGGATGAAATATCGCCAACCTATCCAAAGGCGTCATCATTCTGAGGCATCATCTTCATGGCCCGAGAACATCATTTCATGGCCTAATGATCTCTTTTATCAGTTTGCATATCATTATTCAAAGGCATCATGGTTCGGAAGCACCATCCTCATGGCCGGAGAACATCATTTCATAGCCTGCGAATCCCGCATCAAGCGATTCATGGTCTAAGGATGTCATCCTCAATCGTCCAAAGACAGCATTCATAGTTCAACGGAAATATGCATCATGTTTAAATTACGCACAATATACGCTTGTTATTCATTTGCAGGAAATCCGGCTAGGAACATCCAACCAGGCAGGAGCGAACCGCTCCAGTTCTCCTAACTACCCCACAAACCATTTTTTTGCTCACCTTGCTTTGCACCTTGCGTCCGTCCTTATAAAACGACACCGGTATACTTCGCTAGTGACTCCTGAACTACATACGGCCTGGTTCCTGTAAAACCAGGGATATGTAGGCAACTCAGAAACTAGGGTGCGGCCTAAATCTTTCATACTATCTCCATTCAGTCAAAATTGGCCATCATATCTTTACCCGACAACTCTTTCATCATTTCCGGGTAAAGAGGGGCAGCTGTTGATACCCAATTTTTCCTGAAATTATTATCAAACTTGCATATATACCTTGAAAATCACTTTTTATAATAATTGGTATTTTTTCATAATTTTTCATATTTTTATAAATTTATTTTTCTATTTATTTAGTATTTTATATTCAATAATTATTCATAAATTTTATTATAAATAATTTCAAAGTGTTCCCCGGCTCAATATTTCATTTTTAAATCCTATTAAGATTTAATTATTTCACAAATTAACCAATTTGCTATAAGTACGCAAAGTTTGCAATTTTAGCCTATTTATACATTTATGCTATTTTAATTCGATAATTAGTTATTTTATATTTTAATATTAGCTAATTACCTTAATTTTCATCTTTGTAGCATTAATTTCATTTTGTATAATTATTATCTATTTTTATTAATTATTTATTAGATTTTAATGGGTATTTAACAATTAGCCATTTTTATTTAAAACATAGCCTAAATTAGATCCAACCCACATGATTTAGCTAACCCAATTAACCCAGCCCAAAATCTAATTCCTGCACGGCCTAACCCTGTGATCAATCTGAGCCGTTTATCAATTTGAATCAACGACCCAGATTACTGGTTACCATAATTAATTCCTACCACTACCCCAACCGACCCCTAATTCCCTCAATACTCATTCTCTCTCTATCTCTGTCTGTTACTCTCTAGCTCTCTCTAGAAGCTTCCTTGGCTTCTTCCGTCCGATGGGGTTTGTCCATCTTCTCCGGCTGGTTCTCACCGGAAACCTTGGTTCTTCATCATCTCCTGGTTGTCTACCCACCTCTCACCGGTCCAGTGATGCCCTGGGTCCTCAGACAAACTTGGAGAGTTTCTCTTGCTTCCCATGGTCCCATGCCAATTTCTGGCCTCCCCGACCGTTTGAGTAAGAAACTACAACCTTCTCCGGCTTAAGCCGGCGGCGTCTTTGAGGTTCTTCCTACTTCTCTGGGTTCCACGAAACCCTAACCCTATGTCTTTCGCTTTATTCTAGATCTACTTTAGATCTACAGTATTACGAAGTTTCTTTCTATGTTTTCTCTGGAAAACTTCCATCTTTAAACGATCTTTCAATTTTAAAAACTAGGGTTTTATAAACCCCTTTCAAAATGATTTTTAGCTTCTATTTTTAGTTTTATCTATGTTTCTTTCTGTGATTTAACGACTGATTCAAGATGTCTTTCATCTTAACTCGCTTTACTGAAAACCCTAATTTTTTTAGTCTTAATCCTGGATTCTGAGTTCGTCTTTGATTACATGTTCGATTATCATGCATATGTGTTTGTCTATCATGAACATTACTTGCTCTGTGTGAATCCCTGATTTATACCATGTGTTGCTTGTTAAGCTTTCCCCTTCCTGCGTATTGTGAGTTTTATTTTGTGTGCTCTCATAAATTTGTGCTAATTTTCTCCTAAATCAGTACTATTAACCATAATTGAGTCCTTGAATTCTTGTGATTGATTCTTAATTGATCTCGCATGAGATTCTCTACTGATGTTGTGCATCTCTTTGCATAGCTGTGATATTTCCCTCGAACCTATGATTTTGTGTATGTTCAATAGAATTCTGTAATGATTTTCGAAATGTTCCTTGTTTGTGGGATACTTTCCTTGATTATACTCGACTCCCTGTGATTTTAATTACATTCGAGATTCCCTCGACTAATTTTTCAGAATGAAAATCATACTCTGCCCTAGGAATATGCTATCAGTTTTAATATATACTTTCCTTAATTATGTGTTATGTATTTGATCCTTACTATATGCTACATGATGTTACTACTCCTATTGGGGTAAAATCAGTTTTTGGTTGATTCCTTTCCCTTATTTAACTTTGATTGTCCCGTTTGAACTTGACTCCCTAATTAAAGGGAGTCCAGGTCTTTAATTGATACTGATTGAGTATTATTTCCATAATTATGTTAGACTAGTACTCCTTACCTTATTTCTCTACTAGTTTTAAGAATTATAAATACTCTACTCTCTTTAGCATAGAAGAGAGACAAATACGAACAATATACACTGTTGAGAGTTCTCTTTTACACACACACACACACCTACTCTACTGCCTTCTCTTGCTGTTTACTTGCAACTCAGCCGGCTAAAAGACAAGACTGAGTGATTCCATTATTCTGTTGCTCTATATTCTGCTGCTCTACTATTCATCACTTTGCATTCAATCTTGTATTCGAACTGGTATGTTTCTAGTTTAAGTTTGTAGTACCCAAAATAACATGTTCCTGTTCGTATTTAGATTCCTTTTATTTCTCTGATGCTTCTATTTGTGGTTCTACTGCTTGCCTTGCAATTAGCATGTTTACTTTGTCTCTCTATGTTTAGCATGTCTACTTGTCTATGTGATCTCCCTCCTCCTTCAGTTCAACATATCTAGTACTTTTACTATATGTTTCATTATGAATCTGCCCTACCCCCCCTCCTGCTTCTTAATACAATTGGCATGTTTACTTTTTCCATGTGACTTCCCTTTAGTCCAACATGTATATTGCTTTACTTGTATGATTCACTATGATTCTGCTTGATTCCTATGAAACTAGCCTACCTGTTTTATCTATGTGATTGCTCTTCCTCTTATTTCAGCA